>JASANC010003348.1:0-266381 GCA_030248135.1 Theristus sp. LFF4_11 | reverse complement strand
GTATAAAATTTCAGGCCCCAACTCCACTCTGTCTGCGCGGTAGACTAAAAAAACCTCTAAAAAAATGCTAAAATCGCGGATTTTTTGGAATTAAAAAATCGCCATTGCTTTTTGCTGAATTGTGCAAACCCAAAAATTGGCACAGTTGTTCACAAAAGCATGGAGAATATTGTGTTAAAAAATCTCACCAATCGGATTAGGCGCAAATTGGTTTTGGGCCACTTTTTTTGCCAGAAAAGGGCCAAAAACATCAAAAATCGCGGTTTTTTGGGCACCATTTCCACTTCGTGTAGAATACGAACTAGAAAATTTGCAAAAATAATTGCCAAGAGAAACTGAAAGCTGTGTTAAAATTTTAGGCCAATCGGCCCGTTTGTTTATTGCTTCTGGGCACCATCTTTGACCTCAAAAAAGGCCAAAATCATCAAAATCGGTAATGTTTAATGCGCCACCGCTGTTTTAGGAATCGTGCAAGCTCAGAAATTGAACAGAGTATTTCTGCAGGTCTAGTTGACATTGTGTTAAAAAATCTCACCAATCGGATTAGGCGCAAATTGGTTTTGGGCCACTTTTTTGCTAGAAGAAAAGGGTCAAAAACATCAAAAATCGCGGTTTTTTGGGCACCATTGCCACTTCATGTAGAATACGAACTAGAAAAGTAGCACAAATAATTGCCAAAAAAACTGAAAACTGTGTTAAAATTTTAGGCCAATCGGCCTATTTGTTATTTGGTTCTGGGCATCATCTTTGACCTCAAAAAAGGCCAAAATCATCAAAATCGGTAATGTTTAATGCGCCACCGCTATTTTAAGAATCGTGCAAGCTCAGAAATTAAACAGAGTATTTCTGCAGGTCTAGTTGACATTGTGTTAAAAAATCTCACCAATCGGATTAGGCGCAAATTGGTTTTGGGCCACTTTTTTTGCCAGAAAAGAGCCAAAAACATCAAAAATCGCGGTTTTTTGGGCATTATTGCCACTTCAAGTGGAATACGAACTAGAAAATTTGCACAAATAATTGCCAAGAGAAACTGAATGTTGTGTTAAAATTTTAGGCCAATGGGCCTATTTGTTAATTGGTTCTGGACACCATCTTTGACCTCAAAAAAGGCCAAAATCATCAAAATCGGTACTGTTTAATGCGCCACCGCTATTTTAAGAATCGTGCAAGCTCAGAAATTGAACAGAGTATTTCTGCAGGTCTAGTTGACATTGTGTTAAAAAATCTCACCAATCGGATTAGGCGCAAATTGGTTTTGGGCCACTTTTTTGCTAGAAAAGGGCCAAAAACATCAAAAATCGCGGTTTTTTGGGCACCATTTCCACTTCGTGTAGAATACGAACTAGAAAATTAGTAAAAATAATTGCCAAGAGAAACTGAAAACTGTGTTAAAATTTTAGGCCAATCGGCCCGTTCGTTTATTGCTTCTGGGGACTATCTTTGACCTCAAAAAAGGCCAAAATCATTAAAATCGGTAATGTTTTCTGCGCCACCGCTGTTTTAGGAATCGTGCAAGCTCAGAAATTGAACAGAGTATTTATGCAGGTCTAGTTGACATTGTGTTAAAAAAATCTCACCAATCGGATTAGGCGCAAATTGGTTTTGGGCCACTTTTTTGCCAGAAAAGGGCCAAAAACATCAAAAATCGCGGTTTTTTGGGCACCATTTCCACTTCGTGTAGAATACGAACTAGAAAATTTGCAAAAATAATTGCCAAGAGAAACTGAAAACTGTGTTAAAATTTTAGGCCAATCGGTCCGTTTGTTTATTGCTTCTGGGCACCATCTTTGACCTCAAAAAAGGCCAAAATCATCAAAATCGGTAATGTTTAATGCGCCACCGCTGTTTTAGGAATCGTGCAAGCTCAGAAATTGAACAGAGTATTTCTGCAGGTCTAGTTGACATTGTGTTAAAAAATCTCACCAATCGGATTAGGCGCAAATTGGTTTTGGGCCACTTTTTTGCTAGAAGAAAAGGGCCAAAAACATCAAAAATCGCGGTTTTTTGGGCACCATTGCCACTTCATGTGGAATACGAACAAGAAAAGTAGCACAAATAATTGCCAAAAGAAACTGAAAACTGTGTTAAAATTTTAGGCCAATCGGCCTATTTGTTATTTGGTTCTGGGCACCATCTTTGACCTCAAAAAAGGCCAAAATCATCAAAATCGGTAATGTTTAATGCGCCACCGCTATTTTAAGAATCGTGCAAGCTCAGAAATTAAACAGAGTATTTCTGCAGGTCTAGTTGACATTGTGTTAAAAAATCTCACCAATCGGATTAGGCGCAAATTGGTTTTGGGCCACTTTTTTGCCAGAAAAGAGCCAAAAACATCAAAAATCGCGGTTTTTTGGGCAATATTGCCACTTCAAGTGGAATACGAACTAGAAAATTTGCACAAATAATTGCCAAGAGAAACTGAATGCTGTGTTAAAATTTTAGGCCAATCGGCCTATTTGTTAATTGGTTCTGGGCACCATGTTTGACCTCAAAAAAGGACAAAATCATCAAAATCGGTACTGTTTAATGCGCCACCGCTATTTTAAGAATCGTGCAAGCTCAGAAATTGAACAGAGTATTTCTGCAGGTCTAGTTGACATTGTGTTAAAAAATCTCACCAATCGGATTAGGCGCAAATTGGTTTTGGGCCACTTTTTTGCTAGAAAAGGGCCAAAAACATCAAAAATCGCGGTTTTTTGGGCACCATTTCCACTTCGTGTAGAATACGAACTAGAAAATTAGTAAAAATAATTGCCAAGAGAAACTGAAAACTGTGTTAAAATTTTAGGCCAATCGGCCCGTTCGTTTATTGCTTCTGGGGACCATCTTTAACCTCAAAAAAGGCCAAAATCATTAAAATCGGTAATGTTTTCTGCGCCACCGCTGTTTTAAAAATCGTGCAAGCTCAGAAATTGAACAGAGTATTTCTGCAGGTCTAGTTGACATTGTGTTAAAAAAATCTCACCAATCGGATTAGGCGCAAATTGGTTTTGGGCCACTTTTTTGCCAGAAAAGGGCCAAAAACATCAAAAATCGCGGTTTTTTGGGCACCATTTCACTTCGTGTAGAATACGAACTAGAAAATTTGCAAAAATAATTGCCAAGAGAAACTGAAAACTGTGTTAAAATTTTAGGCCAATCGGTCCGTTTGTTTATTGCTTCTGGGCACCATCTTTGACCTCAAAAAAGGCCAAAATCATCAAAATCGGTAATGTTTAATGCGCCACCGCTGTTTTAGGAATCGTGCAAGCTCAGAAATTGAACAGAGTATTTCTGCAGGTCTAGTTGACATTGTGTTAAAAAATCTCACCAATCGGATTAGGCGCAAATTGGTTTTGGGCCACTTTTTTGCTAGAAGAAAAGGGCCAAAAACATCAAAAATCGCGGTTTTTTGGGCACCATTGCCACTTCATGTGGAATACGAACAAGAAAAGTAGCACAAATAATTGCCAAAAGAAACTGAAAACTGTGTTAAAATTTTAGGCCAATCGGCCTATTTGTTATTTGGTTCTGGGCACCATCTTTGACCTCAAAAAAGGCCAAAATCATCAAAATCGGTAATGTTTAATGCGCCACCGCTATTTTAAAAATCGTGCAAGCTCAGAAATTAAACAGAGTATTTCTGCAGGTCTAGTTGACATTGTGTTAAAAAATCTCACCAATCGGATTAGGCGCAAATTGGTTTTGGGCCACTTTTTTGCTAGAAGAAAAGGGCCAAAAACATCAAAAATCGCGGTTTTTTGGGCACCATTGCCACTTCATGTGGAATACGAACAAGAAAAGTAGCACAAATAATTGCCAAAAGAAACTGAAAACTGTGTTAAAATTTTAGGCCAATCGGCCTATTTGTTATTTGGTTCTGGGCACCATCTTTGACCTCAAAAAAGGCCAAAATCATCAAAATCGGTAATGTTTAATGCGCCACCGCTATTTTAAGAATCGTGCAAGCTCAGAAATTAAACAGAGTATTTCTGCAGGTCTAGTTGACATTGTGTTAAAAAATCTCACCAATCGGATTAGGCGCAAATTGGTTTTGGGCCACTTTTTTGCCAGAAAAGAGCCAAAAACATCAAAAATCGCGGTTTTTTGGGCAATATTGCCACTTCAAGTGGAATACGAACTAGAAAATTTGCACAAATAATTGCCAAGAGAAACTGAATGCTGTGTTAAAATTTTAGGCCAATCGGCCTATTTGTTAATTGGTTCTGGGCACCATGTTTGACCTCAAAAAAGGACAAAATCATCAAAATCGGTACTGTTTAATGCGCCACCGCTATTTTAAGAATCGTGCAAGCTCAGAAATTGAACAGAGTATTTCTGCAGGTCTAGTTGACATTGTGTTAAAAAATCTCACCAATCGGATTAGGCGCAAATTGGTTTTGGGCCACTTTTTTGCTAGAAAAGGGCCAAAAACATCAAAAATCGCGGTTTTTTGGGCACCATTTCCACTTCGTGTAGAATACGAACTAGAAAATTAGTAAAAATAATTGCCAAGAGAAACTGAAAACTGTGTTAAAATTTTAGGCCAATCGGCCCGTTCGTTTATTGCTTCTGGGGACCATCTTTAACCTCAAAAAAGGCCAAAATCATTAAAATCGGTAATGTTTTCTGCGCCACCGCTGTTTTAAAAATCGTGCAAGCTCAGAAATTGAACAGAGTATTTCTGCAGGTCTAGTTGACATTGTGTTAAAAAAATCTCACCAATCGGATTAGGCGCAAATTGGTTTTGGGCCACTTTTTTGCCAGAAAAGGGCCAAAAACATCAAAAATCGCGGTTTTTTGGGCACCATTTCCACTTCGTGTAGAATACGAACTAGAAAATTTGCAAAAATAATTGCCAAGAGAAACTGAAAACTGTGTTAAAATTTTAGGCCAATCGGTCCGTTTGTTTATTGCTTCTGGGCACCATCTTTGACCTCAAAAAAGGCCAAAATCATCAAAATCGGTAATGTTTAATGCGCCACCGCTGTTTTAGGAATCGTGCAAGCTCAGAAATTGAACAGAGTATTTCTGCAGGTCTAGTTGACATTGTGTTAAAAAATCTCACCAATCGGATTAGGCGCAAATTGGTTTTGGGCCACTTTTTTGCTAGAAGAAAAGGGCCAAAAACATCAAAAATCGCGGTTTTTTGGGCACCATTGCCACTTCATGTGGAATACGAACAAGAAAAGTAGCACAAATAATTGCCAAAAGAAACTGAAAACTGTGTTAAAATTTTAGGCCAATCGGCCTATTTGTTATTTGGTTCTGGGCACCATCTTTGACCTCAAAAAAGGCCAAAATCATCAAAATCGGTAATGTTTAATGCGCCACCGCTATTTTAAGAATCGTGCAAGCTCAGAAATTAAACAGAGTATTTCTGCAGGTCTAGTTGACATTGTGTTAAAAAATCTCACCAATCGGATTAGGCGCAAATTGGTTTTGGGCCACTTTTTTGCTAGAAGAAAAGGGCCAAAAACATCAAAAATCGCGGTTTTTTGGGCACCATTGCCACTTCATGTGGAATACGAACAAGAAAAGTAGCACAAATAATTGCCAAAAGAAACTGAAAACTGTGTTAAAATTTTAGGCCAATCGGCCTATTTGTTATTTGGTTCTGGGCACCATCTTTGACCTCAAAAAAGGCCAAAATCATCAAAATCGGTAATGTTTAATGCGCCACCGCTATTTTAAGAATCGTGCAAGCTCAGAAATTAAACAGAGTATTTCTGCAGGTCTAGTTGACATTGTGTTAAAAAATCTCACCAATCGGATTAGGCGCAAATTGGTTTTGGGCCACTTTTTTGCCAGAAAAGAGCCAAAAACATCAAAAATCGCGGTTTTTTGGGCAATATTGCCACTTCAAGTGGAATACGAACTAGAAAATTTGCACAAATAATTGCCAAGAGAAACTGAATGCTGTGTTAAAATTTTAGGCCAATCGGCCTATTTGTTAATTGGTTCTGGGCACCATGTTTGACCTCAAAAAAGGACAAAATCATCAAAATCGGTACTGTTTAATGCGCCACCGCTATTTTAAGAATCGTGCAAGCTCAGAAATTGAACAGAGTATTTCTGCAGGTCTAGTTGACATTGTGTTAAAAAATCTCACCAATCGGATTAGGCGCAAATTGGTTTTGGGCCACTTTTTTGCTAGAAAAGGGCCAAAAACATCAAAAATCGCGGTTTTTTGGGCACCATTTCCACTTCGTGTAGAATACGAACTAGAAAATTAGTAAAAATAATTGCCAAGAGAAACTGAAAACTGTGTTAAAATTTTAGGCCAATCGGCCCGTTCGTTTATTGCTTCTGGGGACCATCTTTAACCTCAAAAAAGGCCAAAATCATTAAAATCGGTAATGTTTTCTGCGCCACCGCTGTTTTAAAAATCGTGCAAGCTCAGAAATTGAACAGAGTATTTCTGCAGGTCTAGTTGACATTGTGTTAAAAAATCTCACCAATCGGATTAGGCGCAAATTGGTTTTGGGCCACTTTTTTGCCAGAAAAGGGCCAAAAACGTCAAAAATCGCGGTTTTTTGGGCACCATTGCCACTTCGTGTGGAATACGAACTAGAAAAGTAGCACAAATAATAAGGTTGCTTTGATTCGACACTAAGACTCATTTCCATAAAAAACTTTACTTAAGAATTTTTGAAAAAATTGTCCTTCTTTGTCCCCATAGCGTGTGCGTTTAGGGCACAGTAGCAATCTCGAGTCATGTTTTCAATGCAATTTTCGGAACAAGCGGGTACGAAAACTCCCCGTTTGCCAAAATTTCAGACCTCGAGGTGGCTTCCAGAAGTTTTGAGTTCGGAAAGAATTACCCATTTTCTGCCAAATCTCATGTTTTAAACCAAATATGTAGCCCAAAACCAATTGGCGCCTAATCCGATTGGCAAGATTTTTTAACACAATGTCAACTAGACCTGCAGAATTACTTTGTTCAATTTCTGAGCTTGCACGATTCCTAAAACAGCGGTGGCGCAGAAAACATTACCGATTTTGATGATTTTGGTTTTTTTTGAGGTCAAAGATGGTGCCCAGAACCAATTAACGAATAGGCCGATTGGCCTAAAATTTTAACACAGTTTTCAGTTTCTCTTGGCAATTATTTTTGCAAATTTTCTAGTTCGTATTTTGCACGAAGTGGAAATGGTGCCCAAAAAACCGCGATTTTTGATGTTTTTTTGCCCTTTTCTGGCAAAAAAGTGGCCCAAAACCAATTTGCGCCTAATCCGATTGGTGAGATTTTTTAACACAATGTCAACTAGACCTGCAGAAATACTCTGTTCAATTTCTGAGCTTGCACGATTCCTAAAACAGCGGTGGCGCAGAAAACATTACCGATTTTGATGATTTTGGCCTTTTTTGAGGTCAAAGATGATGCCCAGAACCAAATAACAAATAGGCCGATTGGCCTAAAATTTTAACACAGTTTTCAGTTTTTTTTTTCAATTATTTGTGCTACTTTTCTAGTTCGTATTCTACATGAAGTGGCAATGGTGCCCAAAAAACCGCGATTTTTGATGTTTTTGGCCCTTTTCTTCTAGCAAAAAAGTGGCCCAAAACCAATTTGCGCCTAATCCGATTGGTGAGATTTTTTAACACAATGTCAACTAGACCTGCAGAAATACTCTGTTCAATTTCTGAGCTTGCACGATTCCTAAAACAGCGGTGGCGCATTAAACATTACCGATTTTGATGATTTTGGCCTTTTTTGAGGTCAAAGATGGTGCCCAGAAGCAATAAACGAACGGGCCGATTGGCCTAAAATTTTAACACAATTTTCAGTTTCTCTTGGCAATTATTTTTGCAAATTTTCTAGTTCGTATTCTACACGAAGTGGAAATGGTGCCCAAAAAACCGCGATTTTTGATGTTTTTGGCCCTTTTCTGGCAAAAAAGTGGCCCTAAACCAATTTGCGCCTAATCCGATTGGTGAGATTTTTTAACACAATATTCTCCATGCTTTTGTAAACAACTGTGTTAATTTTTAAGTTTGCACGATTCAGCAAAAAGCAATGGCGATTTTTTAATTCCAAAAAACCCGCGATTTTAGCATTTTTCAGAGGTTTTTTTAGTCTACCGCGCAGACAGAGTGGAGTTGGGGCCTGAAATTTTATATGCGAAGTTACTACCTGCCAACCTACCCAACGCACTCCAAAAGTTCCGATTTCCCCACATTTTAAAAAACGTTGCCACGGCAAGTTCGATTTTCCGGGACAGGCACTCTTAAGTAAAAAAATGAGCATTTTTTTTTTTTATTAAAAATTTTTGAAATTTTTTCTTTAATGTGCCCTGAAAATGCCGTTTTTGGCATAATTTTTCGAAAGTTCAACAAAAATTTTCTTTGACTTTACCTTGTCACTTAGTCACCCCAGGGGTATTCTGGACAGTACCGAAGACGAGGGGGGGGGGGGGGGTACACCCCCCCCCAGAGCACCCGAGACCTCCGCGTGGGGGGGGGGGGGGTCACGCGACACCCACCCCCCCAAAACCTGACACTGGACCATCCACACCCCCCCCCCCTCGAAATTTGCTAGACACCCCCCCCCCCCCCCCCCCCCCCTAGATGAACCTAAGTAACAGTGACACCCCCCAAAAATTTTCTCGGACCACCCAAAAATCATGAATTTTTGCTCAAAAATCATGATTTTTTGTCTTTAAAGTCTATAATATAAGCTAAATATATGATAACTTGACATTCTTCATTGTAATTTCAAAGATTTTGCAGCAAAATGTAGCGTTTTTCCTTCAAAATTTAAGCGAAAAAATCTCATGGGTGGGGTGGGGGGTGTGCACCCCCCCAGAAAATTTTCTACAATAGTGCACCCCCCCATGGCCCACGCCTGGGGGGTGGGTGTCACTGTACCATGACTGACACCCCCCACTGAAAAATTTTCGGCACCCCCCCCCCACGTGACGACACCCCCCCCCTCGAAAATTTGCTTTCGCCTTCGGTACTGATTCTGGATTGATTTATCGACTGTTTTCAGCCTTGGTGAGTGATGATCGACTCGCGCATTGAAGTACTTGAGCGTCGCAAAGGCTAGTTCAACAAATTCCGATGTCGCTAAGGTGAGAGAAGCAGAGAACTCACATTTACGCATCGTTTTTCAGGATCTCGAAAGGTCGAAATTGCACTGTCTGCCACTGCAAGCGTAACTTCGTTGGTTGCTCGTTGCTGTTTCGCCTCGTGTCGTCAGCATGATCACACCGGTTTGTTGTTGAACTTGTTTCCATGTTATTTGAGGTGAATTGAGAGGCAAAACACGAGACGTGATGTCGTCGGTGGGAAAATGGGGTCGCCGAAACCAAGTCTGAAATTTTCACCCTCCTCCCATATGAGTGGGGGTCATATGGTAAGTCGGTGGCTCCTCAGATGGTGATATTCGGACTCCCTGAAAAATTCTGAACAACTTTCATTTAAAAAAAAATTTAAAAAAAAATTTAAAAAAAATTTTTTTTGACCCTTACATCTCTAGGTACACCCCCCCAGAGCACCAGAGACCGTCGGGTGGGGTGGGGTGGGGGGGGGGGGGGGGGGGGGGCACCGTGCCACCCCCCCCTAAAACCGGGCACCCTCCCCATCGGACCCCCCCCCCCGAAAATTTGGCCGACACCCCCCCACACCCCCCATGAAATTTTGTCTGGCGGAGACCCCCCCCCCCCAAATTGTCCGTACACCGTAAATTTTTTTTCGAAAATCATGATTTTTTGTCTATAAAGTCCATAATATAAGCTGAGTATATGATAACTTGACCATCTTCATTGTAATTTCAACGATTTTGCAGCAAAATTTGGCGTTTTTCCTTCAAAATTTAAGCGAAAAATTATCATGGGGGGGGGGTGGGGGGGTGGCCCCCCCCCCCAGAAAATTTTGAAAAAATGCACCCCCCCATGGGCCCCCCCGGGGGGGTCCCAAGTTACCCTAGTTTGGACCCCCCCTCACTTTTTGGTCGGCAGTCGGCACCCCCCCCCCCACGGCACCATACCCCCCCTTCGAAAATTGTTTTGGGCCCACGGTACTGGGCGGCCCCCCCAGAACAACTATGGACTCTCTGGTGCTCTGGGGGTGTGTACCCCCACGTCTTTGGTACTGACTAAAAAGCAGTAAATTACCTTGGTTTTACCCTTCAAATTGAAGGAAAGGAAACCTATTTTTCAACTCTTAAACACACTTAATTGTTGCCGATTTGTCGTCTCAAAGAAGCGCGGCGTTTCCCATCAACAACAACGTAAACTGGTGCGTTTTCTATCTGAAGTATTCAATAAAGTACTATGGAAATTGCCACACCCCCCCCCCTCGAAAATTTGGCCGACACCCCCCCCCCACACTAGGGTTGTTAAAAAAAACAAAAATCGACATTTTTGTTTAAAAAAAATTAATTATTAATTAATTAATTTAATTATACGCGCGCCGGTTCCGGAAACCCGAAGGTACCAAACTCCGGCGGAGACGGGCAATACTGCCCCGAGCCCAATTTTACCCTCGGCTCAGGAGGGAATAGACCATTAGATGTTCGTTGGTCACTCTAATTTTCCACGAGTATGTCTTGTCCACAGCGAGGTTCGAACCCGGTACCTACAGAACTGTAGGCCGAAGTTCTACCGCTACGCCACGGACGCGACATTTAAAAAATTTAAAAAAAAATTTTTAAAAATCAAAGTTGTGCTAAATCAACCAGGGAGTTCGAAGAACCACATTTGATGTGCAATCGCCTCCCGTATGACTCCCGTATGGCGGAACTTTCCAGATTTTGTTTGGGTGACCCTCATTTACCCCTTTTCCAAACCGTTACCACACCTCTTCTTGTGTTTTGACTCCCATAACGTCACTAATTGTCCCCAGCCCAAGTGAAAATACACAGACCGGCTTGAAATTCGATCAATTCTGATGATGTGTCGCGACGGCAGTACACGAAACAGCAACCAGACAACGTAACGCTTGCAAACGGAGCAGCTCAGACGCTCAAATTTAGATTGCGAGGCGAATCGTCACCTTATCTGCATCGGAAATGGTAAGCCAACAGTACCGAAGGCGAAAACAAATTTTTGAGGGGGGGGGTGTCGTCACGTGGGGGGGGGGGGGTGCCGAAAATTTTTCAGTGGGGGGTGTCAGTCATGGTACAGTGACACCCCCAGGCGTGGGCCATGGGGGGGGGTGCACTATTGTAGAAAAATTTCTGGGGGGGGTGCACACCCCCCACCCCACCCATGAGATTTTTTCGCTTAAATTTTGAAGGAAAAACGCTAAATTTTGCTGCAAAATCTTTGAAATTACAATGAAGAATGTCTAGTTACCATATTTTTAGCTTATATTATAGACTTTAAGGACAAAAAAAATCATGATTTTTGAGCAAAAATTCATGATTTTTGGGTGGTCCGAGAAAATTTTTAGGGGGTGTCACTGTTACTTAGGTCCATGTAGGGGGGGGGGTGGGTGGGGTGTCCAGCAGTAGCGAAAGCGGGACCTCGGGTGAGGGGGGGTGTTTGTCTAATTTTAGAGGGGGGGGGTCAGGTGCCTTCTCGGTGAGGGGGGGGTGCACGGGCAGCAAATTTTCCTGAGGGGGGGGGTGCACTGGCAGAAAAATTTTGTGAGGGGGGGTGCACGGAATCGCACGGGTAATACCAATTTTTTGCCTTAGAAAAACACAGAAATTCTTGTAAAATACAGAATATTTTGTGCAAGCAAGCTGCTTGTTTGGTCAGAAACAACAAAATCTATGCAGGGACAGACACAAACGTCAAGAAAAATGAAAAAATTACGGTATTTTTGGAAAGAATTGAGATTTTTCGGGCCGGAATTCTCCGGGCCGGAATTCTTCGGGCCGGAATTCTTTGGGCCGGAATGAGCGGGCCGGAATTTTTTAGGCCGGAATTAGCTGGCCGGAATTGTACCCCCCGGGTGAAATGCCCTATCGCTGAAATGCCCTATCGGTGAAATGCCCTATCGGTGAAATGGCCTATCGGTGAAATGCCCATCGGTGAAATGCCCTATCGGTGAAATGTCCTATCGGTGAAATACCCTATGGTTATTTTGCTTAAACATGGTAATGTATGTTTGTTTAACCTGTCACTTTGTTTCGCAGAATACAGGGCATGCGAATCTTTGAATTACAGCGCGAATAACGAATGTATCGAGTTTGGCTGAAATCAAGCAGTCTTATTTGTGGCTAAATATGTTTTTGGCAAGTCTGCTCCTGTTCTTTCTTCTTTCTCGAGCTCTGCATTGTGCGCAAAAAAATCACAACTTTAAACAAACGTACATACTGTAGTTAGTTAAAATTGTCAACTTTTAACATCAAAAAGTCCCGCAAGGCTGCTGTATTTTTTGACCTTTCGAAAGCTTTCGATGTCATACCTCACAACAGCCTGGTGAAAACACTCCATGAAAGGTACCGTCTTCCGGTCTCTCTATTACACCTAATCAAAAACTATCTAACTGACCGGACTCAGGCGGTGCGGAGTAACGGAGTACTCTCATCAGTCAGCCCCTGTGGCAGTGGTGTGCCACAGGGATCAATTATTGGCCCAATATTGTTCAATTCGTACATCGATTCCGTTGCAGAAATGAATCTGACTGAATGTACAAATGTTCTGTGTTATGCTGATGATATCTGTCTGATTCACCCGCTGCCCAACTCTGCTTGTCGGGGTCACATTCAGGATGACGTGAACGCTGTGGTAGACCATATCAATCATCTCCACCTAAAAATCAACCCTAATAAAACAAAATTCATTATCATTGGTCGCTCCCACTCGTCGCGTCGCTTGGCTGTTGATCTCAGTGTTGCAAACACTACTGTTCAACGTGTGTCGTCTACCAAATATCTGGGTGTTGTAATCGATGATTCGCTGGATTACAGTTTGAATACAATTGCTGTTAGTTCCCGTGTGAAACGTGCTGTTGGTGCTTTCAGTCATACATTCAACTCGGTTTTGCCACTTTCTGCTATGCGTTACTTGTACATGTCGTTGTTTCGCTCAATACTGCACAAATGTCTGATTCGTGATGGCTCATGCTTTGAGTTGAGCCTTCTGTCTTCAAGTAACAAACGTATAAGTGCTCGTACAAACCACCATCGTGCTATTGTGATTCCAAGGCGAACCTGTAAACGTGCGGTCTCAGGCGCACTTTTATCGATTGGTGCTGCATACAACTGTTTGAGTCAATCCGTTGTTTCACTGCCAATACCACGTTTCAAGCGTATCGTTAATGATCGCACTATGTTGTCTGAAGTTCTACATAAAATCGCAAACAACAAGCATGGCAAAAAGAGGTTCTCATGTGAATGTGTTTTTTCTCTTTTTTTTGTTTTTTTTAGAAATCCGTACATTTTTTTTCTTTCTTTTTTTCCTTTGCCTTTTTTCGTGGCCGTGTATTTTTCATTTTTCCTTTTTTTCTTTTTTGTGTGCAACGTACTGGTTTGTTTTTGTGTGTTTTTATGTTTTACGTTGTTTTATGGGTCTCCGTATCTCATGCTGTCTTAACAGTTTTAGCGGAGCATCCCGCATTCTTGCGAAATAAAATGAATGAATGAATGAAGGCAAACATTAATGTTACGTGGGTGGGTTGTTTTGATAAGAAATGTTAGAATTGTGTTTGAATTTGCATCTTCCATGTTTGAACGAACCATCAGTATTGAGTTTTAGCGACGCCGAAAAGTAAATAACGGTTCCAGCGAAACGGTAATGTCGGTTTGTTATTCAAATCAGTTTTTAAAAAATATCCAATGACTTCGACAGCCATGAATGTCCCTTGTTTTCTCTTTTCAAAAGTACTATGCCTCATTCTCACAAGCGTTCAATTGGCCGAACCATTCAAATCAGTTGAAGTTCAACTTTTGGAGAAACTTTTCTCAAACTCAAACGCATATACGAAATATGCACGACCGGTGAAAAATGAAAGTGACACGGTGCTCGTGCAAGTTAAATCCGAATTGATGAGCATACTCGATGTGGTTAGTTGTTTCATGACTCTGGTTTTACAATCGGATCAATCCATCCACAAGTGGGATTCACTTGAACGTTCGAAATTGTGATGCTCCGATAGTTCACAGAATATTCACAACACACACATACGGAGATAAATAGGCAAGACAACAGTTTGTTGAGCAGCTTTTCGTTTCGTCGGCGAGCGCCGAACAAAAAAATTACTCAACAAACTGTTGACAGAGCTTTTGCCCACTTCTCTGTGTATTTTCTAACTGCCCAACTTCAAATTCGCACGTCAGGACGAGCGACGCTCAACGATCACTATAAACGAGTGGCTGCATCTGGTAAGTTTCGTCCCACTGGTAAATTGATTTTGGTGAAGAAACACTTTAGTTTCCGTGCAGGCCAAGGAAACTGTCGAAAAAGAACAAAAAATGTCTGTTTGTTTACTCTTTTTCAATGAATTTGTTTTTTCAACGATAAATGAAATGTACTGAAACGTGTTCGACTCGACGGCCAAACGCAGATCTGTGCAATTTTTTGTTCGAGTGCTAGTGTGCGCCTGTAATTGCTAGTCCTGGAATCAACTGCTACTGCAATGGAACGAAAAAGACCACGAGCACATCAAGGTGGTCCAGGTGCCGAGTGACGAAATTTGGACGCCCGAACTGTCAAGCATGTCGATGTATGAACGTTTTTACATCTTTCAACAATATTTGACACCACTGACTTTAGCTTCATTGTTCAATGTATCTATACATGCAAGGACGGAACCAACTATACTGTTTCGTGGCTAGCATTTTTTTCCGACTAAACTATCCTTTGCAGTAAAAAATTGAGTGCACAACAACTGTAGCGCTACCAAAAAATGAATATTGAGCAATAAAACCATGTCTGGTTTGCACATTGCGGTAATTCCTGAACAACGATCACTGAAAATTGCCATATTGCACAATAATAAGGCGCCAGACAACGGGCTTTTTATCATTGAAGGTATATCGTTTTAATTTCAGATTGAAGACGGAAATACCGCCTGGCCAAAACATGATTACCGTGGCCAGCAATGGAGATTGTCTTAAAATTCTGTCGCGTATTCTGACCATCCGATGTAGCCTTGATGAGCGTTTTGACGAGTTTCCATTTGATGTTCAAATCTGCCGAATTGTGTAAGTGCTGCGTGTGTTTTTTTGTTTACCGGTACCCGGTGTAATTCGCTGGTTATTCGTGCAATTCAAACTCGGCACTGAGGAGAATGGAAAACTACTCTGTTTTTACCTTCCAACACAGTCAACTACCATGGTCCTACCACATCGGTCATCTGTATTTGTCTGCGTTACCTGGCGAAACGCCAAATGAGTACTTCGTTGAAAATCCTGGTGATATTACTGGCAATTACTTGAAATAGCAAGTCGTACGTTCATAAAACATGTAAATACAGTAAGTAACAAAAACAGACATCTTTAGAATGGAGCTTGATTTCGTACACGAGTGAAGTGACGATGCACAATTTCACGGATAACAATTATCAGCAGTTTGTGTCAACACTGACAATGGCACGCCGTCCCACGTTCTACGTTCGTTCGTTCGCCTATCCGGCTGCACTTGTCTCTGGTATGCCATGCTGAAAAGGGGGTTCCAAACTTGGCTTCCTAACATACAGTTTCAAACGTGGTGGTCGTACCATACCAAACTTGGCACTAAGCTGTGTAAAATAAAAAAATAGGATTCCTGAGCACCAGACCATTACCGCGGAAGCGTCTGGGTAGCGTTTGGTTATAGTTGGGAAGGTATTCTCAGACCAATCAGCGTAAAACACAAAATATGCCGTAACATGTCCGCGATGTTGCCCTTGGCCGAAAAATGCGCCGCCCTCGCTGCTGCTTCAGCGGTTCGTCTTGTGTCCGGAAACGCGTAATTTTACGCAGTTTGCTAACACGTTTGGTGTGTTGCGAAGTTCAAAAGAACCAACTTGAAACCTTTTATAGCATGCAGTTGGCATAGATCACTGAGAAAGCAACCAGCATTATTTCGAATAACAGTAACACATTGAACGGTATTCCTTTTGATGTCCCTTTTGCTGTCCTGTCCACAAAAAGTGATGTCCAAAAACAGCTGAACGTTGTGTCACTGTCACACGCGTAACAATCACTCAGGCTCGTATTGTATACCCGTCAGCTGTTTTCTTATCACGGCAATTTTTATACATGACACCTAAAGGGACGCCAAAAGAAGTTTTTGGACACCAAAACGGACACCTTTTTAGTCACACAGCAAACCTTTTGAGCATACTTTTACAAATTTCTAGCCACCGCCATCGTTGGCCTCTTCTCACCGTCTGAGCACACTCGAAATCGACAAGAACGCGTGCGGATACTTTTTATAAATTTAAAGCATTTTTTTCATGTTTTCTTGCTACTTTTCTGGTGCTGTGCCTTGTTTTTTTGCATATTCATTCTTAATTTTGTGGGATTCCCGGCGGTTCGTCCTCCCACAGTCTGTATAAAGAAAAATTGTTCCGATGTTTCTGAAAATCTTTTTTGAACTAATTTTGAATTGAACTAGGTTATAATATAAACAATTATTCTTTGTCAAAATTCGGATTAATATCGTTGCCGTTCCATATGAGTGTGGTTTCAAAAGTTGAAAATGAGTGAGACTTTTTTCCAGGTGACGCTTGGACTGACCGCGTTGCTGGCACAGACCGTCAGCTATGCGGCAATGAGCCAACTGGTACCAAAGGGCTCAGAAGTGCTTACGAAAATGGGTGAGATGAACGTCGCAAATACACAGCGATTTCATCTGATTAGCCTACTAGCTTCATATTTTTATCATTTTCCGAAACAGAGTCCGCCCGAATTCGAACCAATTACAGTATTATCTTTTCGTGCGAAGGAGGCGTACTAATGTTGAATGATGTGTGGAAAAGCCGCACAGTTAAAAAGTTGTTTCGCGCCCGAACGTAATTCAAATATGAAATAAAATAAATTTATTTAGTGAGAAAAAATTCTGATTGTTTTTTCTCAATTCCTTGCACACATACCGTAAAGTCTTGCATATAAGGTTCCTCTTATAAGACCCCACCCAAAAGTGGGCGGAGTGTCACACGGCGGGAAACCAAAAAATTCAAAATTTTGACTTGGTCAAAATCCTACCCCGTTTATAAGGCCCGAAATTCCCAATGTTCGCTTTATAAGACTTCCTCCCACTTATAAGGTTGTCACACGAAATTCCACTTTTTTCAGAAATTTTTGATTTTCAAATTTATATAAGGAGACCTTATATGCAAGACTTTACGGTATGCCGTCAGAATACGTTGAGTTTTGCTGATTTCAAATTGCCGCGCGGCCATGAAACATTTCCTTTATCTGCGCGTGCAAACGCATATTGGGTCACGTTTAATAAGAACGATAATAGCGATTTACTTGGACTGATTGTCGCTTTGGCTGCCGGACACAAATAAAATTCAACAAGTGGTTTGCACTTCAGCCAAATTCCTGATGTGCCAAGTGTTGCTCTTGATCGGTGCGACTTGCACAGCAGCAGCGGTGATGCACCTGCACAGCGCCGCATGCGCACCAGCACGCAGCAAAGACAAACATCGCAAGGATACGGTGAATTGGTTTTACCTACGAACGAACGAACTGTGATTTTAGGCGATGTTTTTAGCCACAGGGCTAATAACCAAGGGAGAAGGGTAAAGAACGCCGTCGAATAGGGCGCCCATCGAGATGTCTCTGCCATCAAGTGCCTATATACCATACACCCCTCGGCGGGGCTCGATCCCGCGAACGCACAGACAACGAGTCAACCGCGCTACCACCAAGCAGGCCGCAAGGGCTACAAAGTTACCTGGAAAGTGCACGACGCCACGTCGTGAAGGCAGTGCACTACGTGACAACGTGTTGACGTTGCATCGTGACGGACAAGCAGGCACGGTCGTGTCGTATGACTGTACAACATCACTGCGTCCTACAACTGAGAGTGCGCAATGCCTCCATGCTGTGCGACTTTTCGCTGATAATCGAGATCGTAAATTAAGGAATTCTAGCTGTGTCGGATGCTTGCGCTTCTCATTCAGGCTCCCCCCGACGCCGACTCGAGTGATGCAACAGCGGCCGCCTGGGCACAGCGTTTCTACGTGCTCGACGTCGCGCTGCTCGTCATGTGTCACGCGTGCAACGTGGCGCTCGTGTTGACGTTCACGGCAAACAAACAGCACGAGCGACTGCTGGCGGCACGCACTTGAAACTGTGAACAGCTTGCAATTCCAACAGGGTATCAAGCTTGCAAATTCAACATCACCCGTGTCTCTCAGATACTGTTGAGTCACTCATTAGGAACATTCTGAATTACCGCGTCTGGCATGAAACTGTTTTCCTTTCGACGTCTGCAAACGCATTAGTCGCAGAACTAAACAAAAACAAAAATTCTACGATTCTATGTACCTCTGCAAACCCATTGAATTTCAGAACCCAAAAAATGACAATAGTACGTTTTTGTATGCCGTTTTGTGTAACGGTAGTGAAGTTGTTGGCTCGATTGATTATTCAATTTGATAAAGCCGTGCAGTTTTCAACAGACCAATATTTTGCCGTTACACGGTAAACTTTGCATTGCAGATTGCAGAATGCTCATTTTTTGGATTTTTTTTATTTTCTTCAATTTTAGTTGATTCATATACACAAAAACTAATCACGCAGATTCATTTTTTTGTGTCTGACGGGTTGGGTTTTTTATAAAGTCCGATGCGAAAGTATTTTTTAGTTCTAAAGAGCCCCAGATTTTAGAAATTTTAGTCCTGCTTTTGTTGTGAGTAACATCAAACAAAACAACCCCGATGAAAGAGAAACTTTTGTTTGAATTTCTTTCAGAAAATCGTTCAATCTTGTTGGTGTGAATGTCAAGTAAACAAACATACACTGACTGACTGAAAGCTGATCCTATTCCTGATTATTTATCTATTTCTGTTTCTGGAGATTCAATGCTTGTAATGCTCAGCCAATTATCGTGTGCTAAAGCGTTGTGTCACTTTTGCTTTGACCGGAACACTTGCTGTTGAATCATTGATTTTGAGGAGTAGTGCAACGTTTTACATTTGCTTACACGAACTCAGTCAAAAAAGGTCGATGAATTCGAATGTGCAGCACTTTGATTGGTGCGATAAACTCGCTTCTGCGCCAATCAGTATGCAATGCACCGTGTGGCGTCGCCTAAAACACATCCCTCTAGACTGAATCGTGTACTCAAGGCGCATAAAAAATTAAGCATAAAGCACGACGGTGTGTCAAATTTCGTTTGTGGAAATGTCCGGGACAGCAAAAAAAGTGCACAGTGGAGCACCGTATTGACATGGACAAACACGAAGTAGTCTTCTGACTCAAAGGAACACGTCCACAAGAAAATGAATCTCGAGGTGGAAAAACAGTGGTGCAAGTTAAGATTGTAAGAAACGTCTCTTTGAACGACAAGAGACGATTTTTTTTAAGACGCTTGGTCATGAGACGTCGTTTGTTACCCGAAAAACGAAATGGTGGACTTTGGTCCTTTCTGCACGCCAAGGAATCGCTGGCAGCTTGCATCGAGTGAAACAAAAGTGAAAAGGCAAAAGGAGAAAAAATTGCAAAACGAATATCTTATGAAGCACTAAAATGCATACAACATGACGCAGCATATCCCTAATGTACTGTTATATACACACAATGTAAACTAATTATTTACATGCTATATTGAAATAAAGAGAAACGAAATGTTTTGAATCGAAACCGTCTGAACTCTCGCCTGAAGAAAGCCGCTACTTGTATTGGTTTAGGTTGACGTGCATGCATTTTTTCATGCATGGTCGTATATGTGTTTTTCAACGGGACATGTGATTTAGATTTTCGGATAGTAGCTATTACATGCTGATTGGCTGAAATTGAAAGGCATGGACTGCTGTTTGTTTTGTCGCACGGTTTGGAGTTTTTTCATATGCTGCAGAAAAAAACTTGCAAACCGGCACGAACAGCAAATCTTTAGTTTTTTCGTAGACAATTGTCATAACCAAATAGGGCCTGCGCATGAAGGGGTTGTTTTGAAAGCTTATGTTTAGCTGAAAACTGAAAAAAGCAATTACATCATACACCATTCGCTTTTACGTGGAAAGCCAATTTAACAGAAAAAATAACAAATTAACCCAACTAAACGTACATGTATAGCAACATCAGCCTGCTTCGGCAAAATGCCGAGTATACAAAAAAATACTTTTTGCGAAATATAACGGCCAGTGAAAATGAAGAATATTGTTGCCATTTTTGGTGCACAGCCGTTCTTTCAGACGCTACGGTCATTCAGAAGTATTCTGATCCACGTTTTTGCTTTATTACCAAAATCATTGTGCATGAATTCCACCACTAAAAACCGTTTCCAAATTTTTTCCAAACATTTTGGCCAATTGCGGTAATCAATAAAAATGTTTGGCTACCGGTGGTAGACACAAGAGATTTGGCCAAAATGTTTGGAAAAAGTTTGGAAACGGTTTTAAGTAACGATACCCATTGCAACAACATGTTTCTATCAACTCATTAATGAGAGGATGGCTCACTTTTTTAGGCCTCTTCTAAATTTCTGGGTCCTGAAACCTTCAGAGATGTAGGTAGCATATCAGTTTACATGTATGAAAATACATTCTGAAGACTGGATTTTCTATAATGCTTGGTTCTGCGTTTCAGTCAGCACTCAGCACTTAACAGCGCTTCCGAAAGCGGCTTTTCGTCTGGATATTTGTGTAAACAAAAACAAAAATGCCTCAAATTTTTAGTGCAGTCCGTTTTTCAAGCCGTTTCATGCGACTCTATGGCTCCAATCATGTGCTGTTTGAAATTAGCTGTTTCATTTCAGAGATTAGTGATTTTTCAATGAATAATAAAACAAGGCCACCAGGAAATAAATTATCTGTCCAAGTTTTCCCGTAGTAGAGACATAACAGAATGGTGTCTCTATCTTCTCTACGTTCTTGGCGTAGCGTTAAATAATTATCGTTGATTGGTTGTGCCTTCAACAGTGCAAAGGACAAAAATATAGCACTCAGAAAGCTTCAAAACTTTGAAATGCCGCAAGTTTCGGTGTTCCAGAACATTCTCGTATTTTAGGAGGATCAGTTATCGTTTTGTTGTTCATTGCCACGACAAAGCTATAAACAACCGTGTATAACTGTTATCTGCTGAAAGCCACTACGCCGTAACTAAAAATATGGCTTACTATTAGAAGGAGTTTGATTTATTTTTTGGCCTAAAAATACACATACACAAAGCTGAATTGCCCTTGAGTCATTTTGGGCTTTGCTAAATACGGTGTACCATGCAATATTGCCTTTCGACGCGATCTACACGAGTCTAATCTTGAACAAAGAATGGCACAGCAAGTTTTTGTCACCATTCTTCTGTTTTGCCACTTGCCAACTGTGGTGTCTTCTTGCGATTGTGCCAACTCGCGCGATTCCAGATGTCAGCGAAATCGTGTCGAGACCCAACCGACAGGCAGGCACCATACTCTGCGAAACAGTTTTGCTAGACTTTTTTTCAATCTTGTCGTGGCATTCGTGTGCATGAACTGAGCGCAATGAGAGTTGTTACATTTGCGATAAATCACATGGTGGTGAATACAAATGTATGAAAAGCTAAATAACGGAACTTATGTACTGTACAATGTGTACTGTGTTCTACCTGCAAAAACAAAACAAACAGGAACTAAATTCTGAATCGCTCATTATGGCTAATAATGTCATCTTTGTGTATTGCAGCTTGAGATTGTAAATGTGCTGTATCTGACAGTTTTCTATTTTGAAGCAGAATCATTTTTTTCTGGTGAAGCATTACGTACGTTCCTGGATTTGACTCTTTTTTTAACTTCCTGCACTCAGAAACATCTGGCGTTTCATTTGATACTGAAAGGTTGAACGCAGTCAAAGTTTTTTGGCTGCATTTATCAGTCAGATCAGAGCATCAGTGAATTCAACACAGCAACAGCTTTGTTTTGTTTTTTTCTGAAATTTATAGTCGCATTATTCTTTTTGATTCCCTTTATTTGACCATGAGCTGCCTTAACCGATGTTAGTATGCAAGCAGCTGATTGGCTGTATTATATGTGGATTGAATTTGAATCAGCACTGTAAAGTCAGTCTGCGTCTGTAACGTATGTTGCATCTGACTTCATTTAAACCCTAGCATTACGGTTCTAAAAGCAATAAACCACACACGAAACCAGTTTTTACTTCGAGAACGAGCCAGTTTCGCCTTTTTCTTATCCAGGCTGATTTTGTCCAGATTCGGTTTGGTTTTCTGTCTGAGCAGGGTCTCGAACTGAAGAATAATGAACCCATCGGCTGCAATAAATGAGAGTTCTTTTTCACACGCACACTTGAGGCGATACTCGTGTGCTTATTTCATATTCAAACGATTGTATGGAATGTGGACACTGTTGTCTTAGTTCGCTTTTCTTAAGGCGGATTGCTTGCATTTTACTAGCGCTATCCATTCGACTGGATTTTGGCATTTTTAAAAAACATGTTTTAGAGAGGTGCATTAGCACTGAAGTTGAATAACGACTGTGGTATGGTA
Organism: Theristus sp. LFF4_11; assembly: GCA_030248135.1. Lineage (NCBI taxonomy): Eukaryota > Metazoa > Nematoda > Chromadorea > Monhysterida > Xyalidae > Theristus > Theristus sp. LFF4_11. The sequence continues at coordinate 243,871 of JASANC010003348.1, read as the reverse complement.
GTCACCACAACTAGTGCATGCACTGTTTCTTGTGTTTCTTTGTTTTTGTGTTGGTAACCGCGGGCCCCCAGGCTTCTCCGTACGACAAGGCCCGTGCTGCACAAAAAAACAATGTTTAGGACAGACGGATGTTATGTCTGGCTGAAACATCAGCGAAACAGTGGGTGCACACAAGACAAACCGGACGCGGCGCAGAGTTGTCCGCAACTCAACCACTTTTCTCAGCCATCAGATGTCAGGCGCGACAACATCGACTAACTCAACCAGCAAAAACCCTGGAACGCAGTCAGAGTGGCCAGACAGCCCTTGTTCAATGGTAATTATTTGTTTGTTTACAGATCGCCAGACATGATTTTTGTTTTCGTTTTGTTTCTGGATTGAAGTTTGCAACCACACAATGTGGCAACAATGTCAAATTGAAAAAAAGTTACTTTTTTCTGCAACTTTGGCCACTTTTTGCTGTGATTTATACCGCAACCAGAGACTGTTTGTCTGGTTTGGCCATTTTCTTGACGAATGTAAACAAAACCAATGGACAAGAGAGAACATCTTGCACTTGCACAACAAATACTGCATCCACTTGAGAACGTTTTTTTTCACGTTTAAAATTTGTTGTCTTAACAGCTGGATATTTTGAAAACGTTGCATAAAATCAGGTGCATGAAACCGCAAGCGAACACGATTGTGAACAATGTGGAATCACTTTCATTTTAATAGAAAAATTGCGAAACATTTTCAAAAAAATATAACTACCTATCCATTTTCATCACTCACAAAAGGACTATGTAAAAGGACTCCAGACATTTGCAAAAAAGTTTTGATGCCCGAGCGACGCTGTATTGAAACGTGTTCACTCAGATTTATAAGCGCGAGTCCACGTCTTTCAAACAATATCAAGCTGGGCACGACCAACCAGCGCACCAAGCATTCAAATCCAACCAATCAGCCTCTTGCTTGTAAACGTTTCAGCTTTCAGCACATTTTATTCCTCTTGTTGCCATCTCCTATATCCGGTCTTGCTCATTTCACCTTCGCAAAATCGCGATTTTCTTCTCAATCTATTTTTTGTTCATTTTCTTTCAACAGAAATCACAGCGGCTTCGAAACAAGTGCGGGTCATAAACCAAACGACCGTTAGCTTTGCGTTAAGAATTTATGGTTTCTTGAATAATAAATTACTGATGCTGTAGTAACCTGCGTAAATTTCTCTTCTTTTCCTGTCTTTTTCAGTTCATGGCGTATTTCTTCCAATAATTTCTTCCAATTCAACGAGCAATTGTTTGGCTGTTTGATTCTGACTCGGATGCGGTGATTGGTTGCCTGATATCCATGTGGCCAAACAGTGACGACCTAGCTGCATTTGAAATTTTTAAGATAATACTTAATTTATGTGGCTGCGTTAATACGTTATTTTCACTTTCTTTTCTCTCTTTCCACACTTGATTGAACTTTTGTGCACAAAGAAAAAAGTACGTGTATATTATGCACCCACTCACAAACGCCAAAATTGGTTTGGGCTTAAAATATATCAATCCGAGCTTTTCGTTTTTTTTCTGTCTCTCTTTTCTCAGTTGGTTCGGTTTCATGAGTTGTTGAAAGTAATTGCGTCTTTTTTCATTACGTTTTGTGTCTTGCGGAAACGGAAAGACAACACGGGAGAATAACACGCTGAAGATGTTTGAAAAAAACTGTCAAAAAAACAGCACCAAAAAATGGTACTTTAATACAAAATGAAACAGCTGAAAAACTGGCAACGCATTTTTTACTGAAAACTGAGAAATAATGCCTTCAATGAAATTGAACACACCTTGAATGCGTTCAAAACATTTTTTTGCGAAAATTTAGAAATTGAACACCTTGATTGCGTTCTGTCTTGGTGCTGACCACCACTGAAAGGCGTTGTGCACAGTTTTTGGTGAAAGCTGAGTTTTTCTGGGCAGTACCGTATTTCTCATAGTCGAAATCTGAATGTGCTCATGAACGTTGTCGTTTTCGGCGCACAATTCTGCAGAAGCTCTCTGTTTTGCTTCTTCAACGTAATAAAACGATTTTGCTTGAAAAAAACAGCAGTTTTTAAGGTGTGTGCGTTCCTTCATTTTGTTTTCGATTGGTATATGTATTACATTTCGCTCAATTTATTGCAGAAAATCCTCGTGGGAACTGGGAACTTCTTGGCAGTAATCTCTATTGGCGGGACAGTTAAGTTATTCGGCGTCGTTTACGATCGTTTCTTTTGAATACAGAATTCCTTGAAATTCTCCTGATTTCCACGCTTGCAAGTTCGTTCTGGTCTCTTGTTTGAATGTACAGAGCCGCGCGCTTGTTTACTGAAATTAAAGTGTCGTTGTAATTGAACGAATTTTTGAATTGCTACAGAATGTTTTTTGACCTTTAAGATCGCCGTTTGAAATTTGAATAAATCCAGCTCGATTGAGTTTGCAATTGCGTTGCATGCGCCCTGGATTACCCGACGTTAAATGCCGGGCGTGCTAACACTCCGCTCATTTTTTGGTGTTATAAGTGGCAGGAACCCATACCTATACCCAAGACTTTACGGTAAAGAAAATGCAAAAAACTGAACGTACCATGCCATGCTGCCATGTGTGCATATTTCACACGAGCCTGGCTCGCTTACAAATTGGCCCACGGGCAATTACAAATTGGACCGTGAGACTCGCGAGCACTCCGCAGTTATGGCGGGCGAGCTACACACGGGCATCATGCCCTCATCAAAAAACCAGTGCGGGCCGTCACGCGGGCCGTCCTTTGGTCTGTGGCCCGCCCCAACCCGCGAAAACCTCTCCCGTGCCCCCACCCTTAGTTTCCGTCTCTTCTAAAATGTGTTTCGCTGAAAGCCACAGGCAGGATCGTGGTGAACCACGCTGTTTTTTTCGTCATGAAAAATGCAATGTTTTTGACGTTTTTTTCATTTAGAAAAAGTCAGGTTTTATGGTCGTTCTCCGTGCCGAGAAATAATTATGTAAATTATTTTCAAGCGCTTCAAAACTCCGGGTGTGGGTGAGGTGGCTTCTGTATCTGTGCGTGTTCCACGTTCCATGCCTCCAATGCCAGTGTGTATTCCAAAGCAATGTTCTACCGGGCTTGTCCATGGTTTTTAGAAAGCATTATTTTTTAGTACTGGTCTGCCATTGTCCCAATGGCATCCGTAGTCCGTGCAACTGCTGCCAGCGAATGGCGCCACGACAATCGCGGCCTGAACATTCTCGGCCCAGAAAGTCGCGGCTTGAACATTTATGATCTCGACAGTTGCGATCTGGACTGGACAATCGCGGTTTGAGCATTCACGGTCTGAACAATCTCTGTCTGGAAAAGCGCGGCCTGGACAATTGCGACCTGAACAATCGTGACCTCTCAACAATCGGTTTTATGGAGCCGAAATCCGGCCTGATATTCAACATTGAGATGAATGTGGCCTGGCATGCTGTCCCCGAAACGGATCGCGAGCCCGATCAACATGTTCAGGACTCGGGTTGCGTTCCGGTAGCAGAGACACGCGACGACACATTGAAGAAAAACTGACCAAAGATATCTGGCCCAACTTGGTCTTTTTCAATGAGCAAGTCTTTTTGAATGTAGCGAAGGAAGAAAAATTACTGCCAAATTTTGCTTTCCACAAACAGAACGACGGCGACGTTCCTGTTTTGTTAACAAATTCCACCGATCATACAGGCAAGCAAACAGTTCCGTTGTCGTTCAATCATTTTTATACGACCGCCCCGCCACACACACTGCTGTTTTGCTGTTAGATTTCCTTTACGTCACTTGTTTATTGTTTTTCTTTGCAGCACACAGTGTAATTTTTGTTCCTGGATGCATAAATGTAAAATGCCCAGGTGTCGAAAGCAAAATTAACGATCATACAAACAAGTGCAGCCCACTGATTGGTTGTTGTTGATTTGCGCAAACGCACTGATCGCTTGCTCGTCCGTAATACCGCGCGCTAAATGTTCTCAAAGCCACATATTTTTGGCTTCAGTCTGCGAAAACATTGAAGAAAATTGAGCCCGAAAGTTTTATGCTCACATTTCATTCCAATTATCATACAAACCTGAACAATACAATCTATGGAATACAAGTAGTGCATGTAAATCTTTATTTTAAAATAACACAGATTAAAAAACATGAACCGCTGTGATTCCCCAGCAGCAACCGTACTCTACGATTTGCCACAATGATGAACAAAATGTAGCTTCCTACCAATGGAACAAAAAGTTGCTTGCTAACAACTTGTTAATGGTGCCTGTCACAGTGAATGCAGCCAACTTTCAATTCTGAAATGTGCGAACTTTATGCGTTTGTTGCCAAGTTACACCGCGCGGAATTCGATACCGATGCGACAATTAAATATCTGCTTTATTTGATCCATGTCCATTAGTTTCAAAAATCACCAATATTCGTCCCAATCCTCGTATGAAAGTTTTTGATTGGTGCATCACATATCTCAAAAATGCATTACTTTTGCAGATTATTATTATTGTTTTGCTGGATTTTGGTGCAGGTAACAATTTTGTTGCAAGACGCTAATTATTGTTGCAACGAGATCAGTAGGATTCTTATCATTTTTTTCTGTGAGGCAAGCTGGCTTCTGACTTGATTCGCTTCGTTATCTTTTTGATTAGCTAGCTGAAAACTAACAACCGATCGATACAACTTTGATATAAATTGCAACATTCAATTGCTGTTTTTTGGGGTACTGCAGTGACCATTGTGCAGAACACATGTTTCATAGACAAAGTTTGGTGTTATCTTCAAATTTGTTCGTTTTCGCAATGCTTGCATCTGTTTTAGCAGCTAAGCTAGTTAGAAGCAAGCACTTATCGTGTCGAGACAACAAAGCATCGATCTACAGTTTAGACATTTGACTGCCATTGTCTGTTTCACACGTCATTAGCGTGTTGCAACAAATCAGCTGCCACCTGGCATCGGGGTGGCATCAATTGTGACGCGCCAAGGCCAAGCTCCGCAATTTATGCATAACTTTTGACAACTACTGTACGCAAAAAGAACCACTCGTGCCCTCGCGTCATACCTCCCACACAAATCGAGTCAATCTTTTCAAATCTAAAATACGTGCCACTACAAAATTGCAATGTAATCACATTCAAGCTCGCAGACTGTTTTATGTGTTTGGTACATGCTGATTGCTCGTATTTCAATCGGACACCGCTTTTATTTCATCGGTTAATCAATACGTATCAAACAATTTTAAAAATTCACTGGTTGACAAATTTTGTTTTCCACAAACCATTTTGCAGATTTCGCGGCATGAAAGTAAAAACTTCCGTGCCAATAAAATCTGTGAAAACATCTCCAATAACCTGCATCGTCATTCACCTGCTAAACGAACGGATAATCACATAAACAAAATCAACAATGATGAATGAACAGAACGCGTTGTGGAAGAGTAACAACAACAACAACACATCACCGCTGAATAACAACATCTACAACGACTCATCAGCGAATGGCACGCACAACAAATGTGATTACATGAAACTGGAGTTCGTTGAAGAGCGCTTTTATTTGGTGGCGGTGTTTGGCTGCACGGTAGCAATTTTTGGCATCGTCGAGAACTCCCTGGCTGTGTCCGTGTTCATCGGCCGACCGAAGTACCGCCAAAGCAGCTGTCTGTACCTGATTCTGCTCGCGTGGTTCGACATCTTCATGGGCATCTCGTATTGTCTGTTGATGTGCGTCAGCGTTTGGATCGACTTCACCGAAAGTGTGATGCTGCTGAGGGCTTGGTGAGCGCTTGTATGGCATGGGCTGTTGGTTGGTTGGCGCCTGTCACATGCAGTCAGTGCAGGAACATTATCCTGACTTATTGACCCTGAAGACAATCAGCATTCATGTTTCTTGTTTGTTTTGTCGCTCGTTTGCTACAAGTCTGTCGCTCAACTCTGCAATCAAACGGTGACCGACCACTTCTTTCGCACGCTGTATCCGCAAGCGCAGCCAATCAGCGTGTCGTACACTGTTTGCAGGTATTTCTACGTGCGTCCACTGATCACGCTGTCGCATATAGTGATGACGTCATCGTCGTACCTGATTTTGGCGGCAGTGTTTGAGCAGTTTCTGCTGACGAAACAGTACCGACTGATTAATTTCCTGCGACCGCATCGTATTGCGTTCGTGATATTCGCAGTGCTGATCGGGCTGTTCACGAAGGGCACCGTGTATTTCGAGTTTTCGGTTTGTCCGTGCAAGTGTTTGTGGTTTTGAAACCGTTTTGCTTGACTATACCGTCTGAAAGCGGACACAGACCAAAGGGCTCCAATGCGTTTGCGCCAGGAGGCAAGGGAGACAAAGGATCACTGTAAATATAGTAGTACAACTTGTTCTGCACAGTGGTGTGTTGGAGAAGTCTGTTCAGCGCTGAAAACATTCTTGCGAGTACTGTAACATCTTGGAAACAATACATCTTGGAATAAACATTCTCCCATACTCCCTGATGCCCCTATTTTGCGAAGCGTACCCGATCGGGCACATCAGAGCACTCTTGTTTTAGCTGACCTACGACGTGAACTGCAGCGGCACCCTGTCCGAGTGGACGATCGCAGCGTCCGAGATCGCCATGAACCCGACGTACGCGTACGTGTGGATGTTCTACTGTCGGCACATTCTGACCATCTTCACGCCGTTCCTACTGTTGTCCTACTTCAACGCATCCATTGTGGTCACTCTACGTCGTAAAACCATCAAACATCTGATCGCACAGCGCACTTCGACCACAACAACCGGCGAGCCAACCGCTGTAGTCGAATATAAGGTATGGGCTGCTCATTTGAGCGTGTTTGTGCGAAATGACGTCATCATGTGTCGCCACCCGGACTTTCAGGTTGACGGATCTGTTTTTGTAAAAAAAACACATGACCATGTGAACCGGGCTGAAATTCTGGTGATTTTTAACGACAAACAAGCGTTTTTTAAAGCAAATGATGTCATTTCGATCGAGTGAATCCACACCTCATGTTGGGAAGCAGAAGACAAGACAAATGTTTGTAGGGGGGTTAGGGTGTCATGAAAAAGAATGAACGTGTTGTGATACATTAAAAGAAGCGGTTGCAAAAGCATGAGTCGCTATTCCTGATACAAAGCATAGCAGCCAGCTAACAGTTTTGACACCGAATTGTCTGAGATGGTCAATGTTCAGTCAAAAATCGTTCGGAGTGTTGTTCCGTTGTGCCCATCTGCCCGAACATCACCGCGTTTCCTTGCTGTCCAGAAGCGAGTACGCCGCGCCACCCGCATCCTCGTGCTCGTCGTGTGCACGTACCTGGTGGCCAACTTCGTCAACGTCACCACGGCCATCTGGGAGCACGTCGGCTACGCGAGCGACCTCGTGGAGCCGTTCCGCTCGCTGTACGTCTTCAGCACGGACATTCAGAGTCTGCTGACGATCGTTGGCTGCTCGCTGCGGCTGCCGATCTACTGCGCCTGTCGACCGGACATACGACGCGACACGGCCAGTGTGAGCGCGGTGTACAGGCGAATGTGGCCGGATTGGTTGGTGGTATGCATGCGGTGCAGAGGCGCAGTTGGGTTCGCGCAGAACAATGCATGCATCTCGATCACCAACCGATCAGCTAGTTGGATATGTTATAGAGTTCGATTGCAACCGTACAACACTTCAATAGTTGCAAGTTGCAACTAACAAGAACCAACAGTAGTATCTCCGTCTGTTTCGAGGTTGCGTTTCATATTTTGTTGGGCTACCTTGTGGTAGCCCAACAAAAATATTGAAGATAAATTGAAAGATATTTTTAGTACAGCGCCGGAGGTTGAAGCGCGCTGAAGCGCGTCACTTCGCTGCACATTCACGAAGCAAAAAACAGCGCGCTTCAGTTTTGGAACATAAAACGCACATTCATACGCACGTTCATGTTGGCGCGCGTCAACGCGCTTCAGCGCGCGCGTGCATGAATGGGCCTTCAGGAGGAGACAATTACAGATTCTTTGGCTGATATGAAACACACCAAAACACCCAACGCCGACACCGGTCGCTGCCAATAACGGGTTTTATACGGCGCCAATATGCCAACGGGCATTATTTTACCGCAAACCAAAACTGACATTAGGTGCCCGTTCTGTGCATCACAAACGGGCGCGTTTATTCAGCAACCGAAGCCAGTTCGGTCGGACACACGTTTGAATGAATCCAGAACACATACACACATTTCAGCGGCTTGCGTGCCACCGATTCACGAAGTCGCCGCGCGCTGGCAGCGGACTCGCGAGTGACGATGGAGACAACGCGGACGTACAGCTGGCCGGTGCGGTGCCCGTGTTCAGTCGAAACGATGGCTCAACGAAGCGCAACAACAACAATAACAACAACAACATCATGAATGACTGCCCACTAAAGTCGCCGAGCCACCTGCAAGATGGCGACGTTGAGCGGCCGTTATTAGTGACGATCACTGCGGAGTATCGCCGCAACAGCAACAAACCGCTGACGAACGCGCACTGCGCGAGAAGCGCCACCGGCGACGTCGACGGTCGTGTCAAGACCCACCAGCGAATGGAAAAGCACGAGCAAACAACAACGAATGAACTGAGCGACGGGGGAAACGAGCGCGAAACGAACGGCAACGCGTTGATTGGCCGGCAGCAGTGTAACATTGAGAACGGCTGTGCGGGGCGGGGTCAGTTGCTGGTCGCCACGACCGAATATAACGCGTTGAACGAGAAATCATCAGTGATCGACAATTGGCACGACTATTTTCCGCTGAAAACAGTGCAATGCGTATCGTTCACTGTATGACACACAGAACGCGATACGCTCGCGGTGACTGCTGTTGTTGCGCTGGTAAAAAAACGATGATTTTTTGAATAAAATGGAATTTTATCGAAGAAGAATGAAATGGACACAGAATACAGAAAATGGTGCAACATTCTACCTGGACATATCGATCGCAGCTGCAAGATTGAACTGTTGGCAAATGTGCAATAAAAACGAACAAAAACCGAAAGCTGTCAAACAATTTTAAAATGAAGCACTGGTTGACCATAAACAGGAATACCGTATTACCCCCATTAAACCCCCCCCCCCCACCATTAACCCCCCCCCCCACCAATAAACCCCCACCCCCCCCGACCAGTTTCCAAATAATCCCCCATCGGGGTTAATTGGAAACCTGTTTGAAACACATACCCAGCGATATCAGTGGCTGGTTGCAGTGAAAATGATGAAATTGTGCTACCAAAGGCCCCAAATGAGTGAGTTAATAGTAATTTAATTACAAAAGGCTGTTATAAAAAGAAATTTCTATGTAGAGTAGAAGTTTCTACGACTTTCTTGCCTGCCATGCAAGGTATTTTTGCCATTTTTCAACAAACCCCCACCCCTAGAATTTTTTGTAAATAACCCCCCCCCCCCACCAATTAACCCCCACCCTAAAAGTCGCTGACGTATTAATCCCCCATGGGGGTTTATTGGGGGTAATACGGTAGCAGCAGCATTTTTTACAAACAACACAAATCTCCAAAAAAATCAAGCCTGACAGAAGCGGGTGAAGAAAGGTTGGAGTGGAGCAATAAAACTAACGATTCCACCTCAAACTTAATCAACCAAAAATAAAAGCAGTCGAGTAAACGGACGAGATAAAACAAGCGACAAAACAGTTTGATTAACTCGAAAGTTACCCAAACAAATGAACGAACAAAACCTAGGGAAACAATAAAGCTGACCTCATGAAATAGGTAACACAAATAAAATAAGTGACACAAGCCGAGAAAGGCCACGGACCTATCATCAATGAACACCGGGAGATAACAAAGGCAATTCAAAAATTAAACGTAACAAACGAATGCATCAGAACTTGCCAAAATAAGCAGGTACGTCTTTCTAGTAACGCTTCGTGGGTGACATAAAGCGATCGATGGTGGTCTGCAGTTTGTTCATCGGTGAGACAAATGTTGACTTTGCTTTCGGCTTGGCAGCAGATTGCTGGAAATATGGTGATGCGTGCAGAGCCTGCGCAGTGAAACGTGACGATTGGCCGGAAAAGGAACAAACGGTCAGCCAATCAGCACGCTGCACTTGAATAAGCCTGACATGCATACTTGATGGCTTGGCAAACAGAATTAGCAACAACAGGCTTTGGTTGAATCCTAATCTGAAAAGCTTGTCCACGTGGTAGGTGTGCTTTTGCGATGGTGCAGTAACACACTATCACAACGTTACACCCTGTAAACACTGTTACAGAACAAAAACCAAGTGGACAAAAACAGGTGAGGAAGATTCCGTGCGGGACTTCATCCAATCAGCTGCATGTAGACAAATTTATGCAATAACGCCGAGGCAGACGAATTTCCAAAATAAAATCAATGCAATCTGCCCGTTCAACCTGTTTCTGATGGCTGCCCGTTGCAGTGCGACGCAGCTTCTTCGGTGGCGGCTCGACGGGTCGCTTGAACGTGTTAGTTAAGTCAACGAGGCCGACTCGATTACCGCTGCTTTCGGCTGCTGAATCGATCCGAAACTGCAAGTCAGTAAATGACCTCCCAGAAATTTGGCCAACTGTAAGAAATCTTAGCCGTCCAAAGTTGAACCGAGACGCGAGCAAATGCGGCATGTGAAAGAAAATCATACAATCCAGCAATCTTTTCAACCCGTCTGCAAGCCAGGTCATTTCACAAAAAATGGTAAACGCGTTTTGGCCCTTGGGCAGGTTGCTCTCCATATCCATGGTGTCCGGGTCGCACTGACAAGCCAAGCCAGGGAAACCTGACGAAACCGCAAACAGCGATCGTTGCGTGTTGTGTGTATATCATTAATGTTTTTAGGTTCTGCGATTGAATTCGTTTGCAAACGTGGAAAGGAAACCAGTTTCAATCATTATGCGGCGATTCAAAGCAACCTAAGTGACTCGGCCCCATTTACAATACTCGGATCACTTTATCAGTTTTGAATTCCCGCGTCGTGCATGCAACTGGCTTACCTATCTATGCGCGCATTGAGTCTCCGGGGACCAAAACAAAAGTAAGTCGTCGCAAATGCGTTCACAAGTAAACGAGCCAAAACTTCTCGCAAACGTAAGCCCAGTTCCTACCAGAGCACGTTCGCTATTCGTCTGCGAGTAGACAGCGAACTGTTCTTGTGTTTTACGTTCAAGTGTTTGCGTCGGCAACTGCAAACAGATTTGTGTTCAAAAGTCAGAAAAGTAGACTAACTCAACTGCAAAACGTATCTTTCCAAAAAGCCCGCTTTCATGCAGCCAACCAGCAGCTTCGGGTTTCTGGAACCGGTGCGATAAATAAATGTAAAAAATAAACAATCCGCTTGCCGCGTGTTTGCGAGCGCACTCCACTGTCTCCACACGTTCACCATTCGCAGGCTCATTGAACAACGTCAACTCCTTCGTGGCATTCTGCTTTGCCGGTAGCGTTTCAGTCGATCGACGCTGTTGATTCTCGCGTTTCTGAATTCACCAAAAAATGGATTACAATACAATTGCCAGCCGACCTTGATTGAATTGCCTGCCCCTTAATGCCACAAGAACTGCTGCTTCGAGTGGTGGTGCACCTGCTGTTGCACGGTGTCTGCGTGTGCGTGCCCCCAATGTGCTTGTGCGTTCTGCCATTCCACCACGGACATCGTCTCATTCGCACTGGCACAGTCACTCAAGGGCCGCGGCACGTCAACGGCACACTTCAGACGTTTCAGGTTGATCGCTTGCCCGCAGATCGTCCACATTTTGCGCTCAAACAACTGCAACACAACATGATCAGTCGCGAATTCTTACAAGTTTCGCGCCTATTTCCGAAGTAGCAACAATCAAGAGTGGTTCACTCAAACACAGCCCACCAAGCATATATCAGTGTGCCTCATTCAATTACGCCATCCAATCAACGCACTGCATTCAAGTCCAGCTGACCAATCAACGTGTTGCATTGAATTCAAGCAAATCAACCAGCGTGCCTCGTTCAACTGCACTCAACCAATCAACGTGTCGCTGTCACGGCAATCACTGACCAGCCGTGTCTTGATTCGTCCCCTCACCTGCGAGAACGCGTAGCCAATCATGTTCAGGTCTTTCAGTTTGGCTGGAACGGTGGCCGGTGGACCACTGAGCACGCAGTAGCTTGGGTAGCTGTGTCGTGATCGTGGAAAACAGGTTTATTGGGGCAAAAAAGTTGGTTTAGTATGACTTATTTTTTCAAATGTGTCCCACTGAAATGACGTCATGTGCCGTCAAACATGCGCTTGCCGTTCACAGCAAACCAGACTTTCCGTTTAACCGACTTCTTTCCGTAAACAAACGGTGAATGTCGAATCAGTCGCACCAAACTGACATTTTAGTGCCTGTACTTTGACAAACGGGCGTTTTTAACGCAAATGACGTCATTGTAGCCCGGACACGTTTGAATAAATCCACAATAGTATAGTAGATTTTTAGCCGATGTTTTAAGCCCGAGCTAACCCAGATAAGCGTACAGAACGCCATTGAGTAGGGCGCCCATCGAGTTTTCTCTGTCATTAAGTGCCTATACACCCCCCGGCGGGGCTCGATCCCCCGAGCGCACAGACTGTAGTCTAACGCACTACCACCAGGCCACGAGGGTTTCTTGCAAACGAAGCCATCGAAAACTGCAACCGCTTGCTTACTGGAACGTCTGCGTGCCGATCATACCGTAGTAGACTTCGTAGTAGACCAACGGCGGCTCAGTTGGCAGCGAATAGCCGTACTGGAAACGCAAATGTTTGTTGGAGTGGAGAAACAGAAAACAATCAACGGGATATAGCAATTAGGCTGTTTGTGCGTAAACATGAACAGGACACTTGAAAAATGGCCACGCGATTTAGAAATCGTGTCGTGTGATGCATCACGTACGTACACAATTAGTTTACGCACGGGATTTAGAAGATTTAGTGTTTTCGCCTTCATACGCTTTTATGGTTTTCGCTGAAATTTTACACAACAAATGATAGCACCCTTTTCATTAAATTTTTGATGGATCTTTAGATAATCGTTTTAGTTTTGAATAGCTGTCGTTTACCACACAGACATTTTCTCAACCATGTTTCATCAGAAATCAAAAAAGAAACAACAGCCAAAACCGACCGCCTCTCTCCAATAGTCGCGCAGATCTGCGTACGACTCAAACGGACACGACGCTGGCAGGTCGGTGCGAATGCCAACCACTTTGCCGTGGCTCATTCTGTTCGTGTTGGTGAACAGCAAATCAGTAAACGGTACTATGCATTTCTGTCGGCTCGCCAACCAACAAGCATCAGATACAAAAGAGGGGGCGGTGGTGGTGGTGGCCTAATCAGTGTTGTGCCATTCTTGAAACCAAACACGTTCAGTTTCAGTCGTCAATGTGCCCCCCCCCGTGCGGTGTTTTGCTGCTTCTGACACTCTGAACATTCTGAAACTCCAGAATCACCCAGCGTCAGTGACGCACTTCGGCAGCATGAGTGCATGATGCGCGTGCACCAGCGGCACGTGGGCGAATGGCGGCGGGTGTGGCCGTTGCGAGCCGTTGCACCGCGCGATTCGCTGCATTTCTTCCTGTTCAATCACCCAGGCGCCTGAAAAGCGAACAAAACCGATGGCATTTCATTGGTTGTTGATGACTTGCGTTTGAGCCAAGCGCTTTGATTGGTCGCAACTAGCAACCGCCAGCTAATTGCAGCCAACCAAGTTTCGAAGCCAAAAATAAACGGGTCTTGTGCATGAAATCCGAGTGACAGAGTACACACAGGACACACAACATCAGTCGGTCTCAACAGATCTGCTTCGTTCTCGTTTCCACACAACGTTAATAGTGCAAATGAAGTAGCCAATCAGCGTGCGCCAGTTTGAACGCACCCATGGTTGAGTCGAGTTGCCAGGCCTCCAACGGATACAGACGGCACATATCTGCCTCGACGTGAATGTAGACTTCGCCGGCATTCAGGAAGCGCACGGTGGCATCTGCAAAATTACGGGCGGGGCAAGACAAACAAACCAACATCATCAAGTTATCGCGTTTCTTATTCGTTTTCGATTCGCTGTTTTAGCACTTCAAACAGAAAGTTTGACCACATAAGAGTTTCAGTTTGGAGAAGTTTGTAGCGTGCGGTGATGTTTCATATACGGTCAAAACATTAAATGCGAGAACTGCACTTTCGAAAACGCAAATCAATGGTGCACGTTTGCGTGCGCTGCGTTTCCGTGCCACTTACTGACACGTCGATAGCGTTTCTTGCTCATGCCAACCAGGAACGTTGGACCTGAAACCAAACGTCATTCATGACACAAGACAGAACGAACGAACGGTGCTTTTAGGCGACGTTTCAACCAGGGCTAACCCAGCAAAGCGTACAGAACGCCGTCGAGTGGGGCGTCCATCGAGTTTTCTCAGTCAATAAGTGCCTATAATACACCCCTCGGCGGGGCTCGATCCACCACAGCACAGACAATAGTCCAACACGCTACCACCCAGGCCACAAGAATGACGCAATCGACCTCCGAAAATGAATGTGAAACTTCCACTATTGACTGTCCGCACTTTGAATGAGCCAACAACCGACACGGTTCCATTCGGGCGCCATCCGATTGACCATCGTGAATCGCAGACAACTGAGCAGAATCCGCTGTGAGCACGGCGAACGCTCGGACGTGAGCTGAATGCAATTACGCACCATCACGACCATCACGGGCATTCATGAAACAGTGTTTAGTAACACAGCTAATAATACGAGCTTCATGGATGTCGCTATGCGACACGGTGCAGCACTTTGCTGCGTTTAAAATTGACCCGACCCCAACCCCGCAACAGTGTTGCGCGGCGAAGTCGCACCACGGCCCGCCATCACACCGTCCGTAGCGCGAATAGGATTTGAAATTTGAACAATCACTGTACCAGTTCAGTTGTCATGTGGCAAAACATTGTGGAGAACCGGAAAAAATGCTCTTTTGAACGAAAAGATGAAATGAGCACACGTTGTTCCACGTCTACCGATCAGGAAAAGAAATCATAAATAACTTTGGAACAGTCGGTTAGGTTTCAGATCTGGTTCTGATTGTTGCAACTGGCACGTTGGATTTTCATCATCGCATCGCAACCAATCAATATTTTAAGCATAGGTTCTCGGATCTCGCTAAATCCCAAAAAACGCCAGAAAAACTCAGCGTTCAAAAATCGCAGCAACCTGCAATCGAAATCGCCGAATCGTGTTCGACCATTGGTCGCGATCGTACTGGCAGTTGAGCACGACGACCAGTTGGTCCAATTCACGCGTCGGTGACAACAAAACATCAGCGTACTCGTCGAGAATGGAACTGAATGTTAGAAACGTCACGTCATCGACGTTACCCACATGCATTCTACACGCACACGTCATGCCGTCAACCGATCCCACCACGCACCCCCCCCCCCCTTCTAACTAGCTCGTGCGCTGCGATGAATTCTGAGTTGTGTTGACCCATTTGATATCCAAAGGAGTACTTCTAACCTTCTTTCGTATTCCAGAGAAACGAAAACTGAAATGACAACGAAACTCAAAACAAAAAAGTTGTGATAAAAAGCCGCACCGAGCGATCTTGTGCTGCAACGAATGCAGCGAGTTGTCCGTTCCAGCTGCTGCACAAAGACGATCGTCGAATTTCAAGCCAATTTCCACCAGTTCATTCAAATCCGGCGGCGTGATCTTCAGGATTTCCTGCTGCGAACAACTGACCCAACGATTTTTGCTGTTTCTGCTGTCGTCGCTAGCAGACGTTGACGCCAACTGCGAATCCAACTCCAAACGTCCCTGGCTCAGCGGCGTCGCAAAATCGCTCATCTTTTGGCGTTGCCGTTGTTTTTCTTTCACTTCGCTTCGCCTTTTGGTCACAAAAATCGAGAATTTTAATCTGAAAAGATTCACAAAAGCAATCGTAATCGAATATTCGCAAATTGACTTTGAAATTCTAAAGCAGACGGTTGGGTTTGTTGAAGGGAAGAAACATTGGGATGAGGGATGAGCAATGAGCTCCAGCTCCGGTTTAGCTTTGTAGTTTTGCGGAAATACGATACGAAATAACGAAAAAAGAAAAAAGAAATTGGCTTGACTTATGTGTTGTTTGTGGACCAATCAAAAAAAAATCTCTGAGTTTTTGTTGTAGGCAGTTGTAAATTGCGTTTCAGGAAACACGCGTACGGTATTTTAGTTTCACAAATGTTCACAACAGCGGCTTTTTGTAAGACAGCCAAAAACGAGGACATATAACAAACAACTGGAATTCACTCAAACAACTCAGACTCAAAACTTTTTGTATTTTTTTTTGCTTTTTTGGTCTTCCAAAAAACATCATCATCACTAAAATGAATTGCCTCTCTGCTTCGGTTTACATGATCACCGCAATTTTGGTGATTCTGCCAAAAAGCCAAGCGATAAGATGTTATTCAAGTATTCCAAAATCGAGGAACACAAAGTAATAATTTTTAACACCTCTTTCGGTAGTTTTTGTCCTTCCCCGATTCTCAGGCCAGGTCTATTCAAAGGCACATCGCTGAACAGGTTTTCATCGGTTTTTATCAAAATTCCAGATCGACATTGTGTAAACACACCGACTGGTGTTTCTTGATGGAGCCAATTGGCATCAGCAGCATCTCAGATTGGATGATGGATCAAAATGCCAGCACCAACGATCCCACTGGCTGTTATCCAAAAAACAAGCAACTCATTGGCCATAATTTGGTAAACTGTCATTGTTTTTTTCACTCTTTTAACAACTTATTCGCACGCGCGTTCAGATTTGCACTCAAAAATTGAAGGTTAAAATTAAAACCCCACAAAGTTCCACATATTCCAAAAAATCAGTCATTCAATTATTGTGGATTTATTCAAACGTGTCCGGACTAAGATGACGTTATTTGCTTTAAAAACGCCCGTTTGTCAAAGATTAGGCACTAAAATGTCAGTTTGATGTGACTGATTCGACATTCACGCCATTTGTTTACCATAACCATCCATCAATGTCTCGTTTTTCCAGAGTTCTTTCGAATCAACCACTGCGGCCAGCGGCCAGCCCACGACGGCTTCGCAAGCGGCAGAAATGGAACACGACGAGGGTGTTTTGGTTGATTTATATTGTTTTGTTTTTGTTTTCGTGATGCTGGATATTGTGAACAATTAGGGTTGAAAAGTTGAAAAAAGGTTTTATTTTCAATTTTTTTCGCAATTAAAGAAATGTTTTTCTTTTATTTTTTTTCAAACCTTCGGTGCTTCAAAACTATTAGGTGGATATATCGCAAAAATATATGTTGCGAAACTGAAAAATGGGCTGTGTGAAACTGGATTTGTGAAGGTACATCAGATGCTAATTTCGATTGTGTTTCTGATTTTTAATTGGAGGGGCCAACTGCCGGACACTTTTGGATGCTGGAAAAATTGGGAAATAAAACGGTTTTAAAACAGAAATAAAACCGTTTTTTCCTGTTCATATGAAAAACCATTTTTTTACCAGATAATACACCAACCAAACATTTTTCTATATTAGTCTTGCCTAAAAACATCGCCTAGAATCCCCATCAACAGCAACAACAAGCAAACAAACGGGTTACGATTCCGAACAGCGACTCAGACAAATTAACAAAATATTTTAGACGTTCGAGTTTGAAAGCGGCGGTTGCATGAAGTCACACATTATCGAGCACAATGATTCCTTCTGCAAATATGATTATCTTGTGAAGTCGGTAAATGGTACCAAATCAGACCTGTTGGTGATGCTTTGCTGCTGTAACGAGGATGCCTGCAACGACAAGCTGCCCATGAATGTTCGTTCTTTTCTTGTGTTTTCGCCGAAATGAACAATCGTTGCAACATGTTTTTTTGACATCGTTATTGATTGTTATGGGGTTAACCGCAGATTCAAATCAAAAACACTGGATCCAATTCACAGATCTCACCTGAGCTGCTGCGTTTCGACGCAGTTTGGCTGAAGAACAATTCCGAGCGGCAACCAACAATCTGCGGCAGTGAAAAGTGCGCAAGTGACGACGACTACTGCGTCAGCACTGCGAATGCAATTGGTGAAGTGCAGCTGTGTCTCAAGATGCGATTCAATCATATTACCTACCAATTTTTCCAAACTACCATTTTGTTAGCTAGCAGATGCAAAGATTCTAAAAGATGTCGACTGATAACTCAGCGAAATGCCGGAAAATGTTGCATAGTGTAGAGTCGAACTCGAAATTACAGACAATCAGCTGATTGGTTGGTGATCACGTGATGCATACTTTCTGTGCAAAATAAACTTATCGCTCGACATCAATGCCTGCACAGAAAACATGCATCACCAATCAGCTGATTGCCTATACTTTAGTTCGACTGCAGTTTCTCTCTCTCCCAGTAAGCAATTCAGTTCTCAACCAACCAACCCCGCTTCTCCCAACGCAGGCGTTGCAGAGGAGTACGAGTGTGCGGACCGCGAAAAGTATGACGAAATTTGCAGCACCCCCGTTTTCCTCAGTGGGCAGTGGCGATTGAGCAAAAAAAGTCCGCGTACGATCTGCACAACCAGCGCACTTCGCGTCCAAACGTCATCAGCGACGAAAAACGCAAAGACAACTGAGGTCGGCACGGCCGGGTTGAAAAAACGTTCGGCTAACTTTTGTCCCGCTAAGTTCCTGAATTGTCAGGGAAGGTATCTCCAACGCGTTTGGTATCACTTTTGTTTTCATCTTCATAAAAGTTCTGATGGGCATTAAAGGCCTGCTGTTCATGCTGATGTACGTCGACAATGGCACGTCTCCATGAACGGTCGTATGCAATAACACGAAATGTAACGTGCCGTATCGTGCCGTACATACAGTGTGAGTAAAAAAAAAGGTTCCAATTCTAAAATGCTCTCACTGGCGTGTGCGGAGGTGTTTAGAGCTGAAAATTGGAACACTATTACAAAACAGTTGGAGGTTTTTCTGACCATTTTTTTCACGGTATGTTGCCCCTATCACTCACTACAGCAGAATATCTGAAAAACAAGAAAAATCGACAAATGTGGAGAAATACAGAGGGTTGATTTAGCTGTAGCAAGAACCTCATGGCTTAAAATTTGGAACACTGTTAGAACACTTTGAGAGCTTTTTTGTGATTAAAAACTTTGGTTTACACGTTTCAGTTTATTTTTACAGTGTAATTTTCAAAAAAATAGCGATTTTTGACGAAAAACAACGGTCGCCCATAATCTCACTGTTTATCATTGCTCATACCGACTTGTGAACTGATGTATCGCCACGCGGTGTAAAATAGAATTTTGTACAAAATTGGCGAACCACTGTAGATAACTTATTCGCATGTTTCCACCAATTGGCAGACCAGACTCGCTTTTCTGCCGTCCACTTAACCATGATGGCCGCAACGACTGAAAATGGAATTGCATTTTTCACTGCAGAAAACAATCAATCTGCTATGGTGAAAAAAGCAGAGTGGCAAATTGTGTGAATTAAAAAAGAAAAACATTTCGCATTTGAAAAGAGAAATTCGCATCTGTTCTGAGCAGAACCGCTCACGCACCCTAGAAGATTCGAAGTGAAACATCAGCTTGCTCAAAGACTGTTCAAATGCCATTGAGCATTCGGCATTTCCAAGCTGTTGTGTGTGCGTATTGTTTTTTTCATCTTTTTTGTGTTGCGAACACTCGGGTTATCACCAACGTTCATCATTTGGTCTTTGTAACAGCTAAATTAATTCTCTGCATTTCACCACATTTGTCGATTTTTCATGTTTTTCAGATATTCTGCTGTAGTGAGTGATAGGGGCAACATACCGTGAAAAAAAAATAGTCAGAAAAACCTCCAACTGTTTTCTAATAGTGTTCCAATTTTCAGCTCTAAACACCTCAGCACACGCCAGTGAGAGCATTTTAGAATTGGAACCTTTTTTTGGTTCACCCTGTACATACGTCTGCATGAACGGGCCTTAAACGTGGAGTATGTTGTCAAAGTTTTTCGTCGACGGTTTATGTTTTGAGAAAAAAACTTTCAAATTCACCTTCAGAAACAGTTTCAAAATTGTTCAAAACATAGTAATGAAGTCCTTGTTGTTTTTGAAACAGTTTGTCAGTCTGTGCTGTTGCTACGATCGAATGTGCACCAAGGAGCTCTCGGGTGCACCAGTTTACAAGACACACACTCGCCCAGTGATACCAGTATGGCACCCACAAATGGTGTGCACCGTGACAACGGTAAGTAGAGGCAAACAAGAAAACATACAATGTATTCTGAGCGATGGGGTGGGTGGGGGTGGGGGTCACCACGACCCATCCTTGTTCTTTACTGAGTGGCATACTCTCAAAAATTCATCAAACAAAAACATGAACAAACTTGTTTAGTATCGACTAGTGTGGTTCGTAATTAATTATTAATATTTTTAGAGTGCGGTTCGATATATAAATCAGTTGCCTATCTCCAAACATCAGTGAACATCGTTCTTCTAAAAAAAATTTTTCTTTGGTCACTCCCGCTGAAGAAGCTCAATTGATCCCACCATAGTCAACGTTATAAAAAACGTGCAACTTTTCCATGACCAGGACTCCTGCATACTCTCAAACGATCGCTCGACAACAATTTTCATTTTCGTGGTGCTATTTGCTGTCGGTATTGCTGTGGTAAATTGGATCCTGTGGAATCGCGTCACCGCAAAACATGTCGAGAACAACAAAACCAAATTGGCGGTAAAATTTGGTTTTATATCATTTTAAATAGAGTCAAGATGGTAGCAACGTGGAATGCTGATGCAGCGAGTCGCATGATGGATGGACTGCTGGGTCTTGTAGAAAATAATCGCAAAAATGAAAAGGCAGTC
Organism: Theristus sp. LFF4_11; assembly: GCA_030248135.1. Taxonomy (NCBI): domain Eukaryota; kingdom Metazoa; phylum Nematoda; class Chromadorea; order Monhysterida; family Xyalidae; genus Theristus; species Theristus sp. LFF4_11. The sequence goes on along the minus strand of JASANC010003348.1, from coordinate 223,071 downwards.
ATGGTCTAAACCTAATCCTATTAAGACCGAATAAAGTCGTGCAGGCCTCCTCGGCCACATGGGAAACTTGAGTTTTCAGGAAATCTTCTTTTGCGGTGATTTTATACTTACTTTTTGGATTGTGCGTTGGACACTTTTTTACTTTTATCATTGTTTCATTGCCGTTTTTACCAATCATCACGTGAATTCCACCAATCAACGTAAAATGAAATGATCGATGACGTTGTTCAGCTGTACGACGTGATGAACGAAATCGAGGCGTGCGGATGGGACCAGCAAGGCGAGGACTTGAAGGTGCAGGCAGACAGGGCCGTGCGAAGGCTGCTGCAGTTTCACGAGGACAAGGCTGGACGGCCGTACCATGTGACGCTCGGGCTTGCACAGGTTGCTAGTTTCGAGCTGGTCTTCATATGATTTTCTCGCAAAGTTTTCGTCTGCTTCCAATCGATTTTCTGTTTTAAACAATTGATTCTGAAAAAAATTATTGCTGAGATAACCATTGATCGCGGTTGTTCTTGCCATACTGTCCCCAAAACTGCTGAGATCACTTGAACCTTTTCTCTGCAACAAACATCATTTGCTGTCAGCTGCAATTCATCGCCAGCCAGCCTCAGCGCGATGGGTCCGCGTCTGATTCGGAAGCGTCAATCGACGGTCGTTTCACGTTCTCGTCCTTGTCGTCCTCAACGAGTCTGTCAATCATCAGTCAACGAACATTCCGGTACTTAAGAAAACTGATATAGTGCCTGTTAACTCTAAAAAATCTCCAATCCGGCAAAACGTTTGTTTTGCGGTGTGCGGGCAGTTTATTAAGTTTGACTTGGGGGCACACAGTCGACTGAATGTTTTGAAGTTTGAATGTTTTTAAAAAGTTATAAACTCAAACAACGTCGTTACAATGGAGTCGTCGCGGAAGCTTTTCATTGCGACTGTTCTGAAAGAAAAACGTAATCGTTGTTGCTGCAGCACCAAAGATCAACGGCTGTCTGCATCTCGTTCGATCCGTGACCAGTCGCAGGGTCACCGCCGACGTGACGCAGCACGCCTACGCAGGAAATACGAAGAGATCAAAGATAAACTGCCGGAAATAACTGACGATCAGAAGTGACGCAGAATTCGAAAATGAAATAGTTCAATATTCATTCGTGGTTTTAATTGCACTGGTTTTTACCCATCAACATTATGTAATGTGCACACAAAATGTATACTCATAAAAATGATTTATTAGCATCTTTTATGGTGGCTACTACGGATTGATTTGTCAATTTCCGCACATTTCGATAAACATCGCTTGCTTTTTTGCTTACTCTCAGATTTTCGGACCAGATTGAAAACAACTAAAAAAGTGAAGCATGCATTTGGTTGCGTATTCGGTTTAACCAAATACATTGTATGTATATTGCAACTCGAGTCTGGAAATCCGGATGTCTAGACCGCATGAATCTCTGAACGGCTTATAAAACGTCGTTGCCATCTGGACGTATGGAAGTCTGAAAGTCAAAAAGTCTGGAAGTCTGGAACTTTCGAATTTTTGTGCTTTCGTGCGCCGAATATCGACACTACTGAACAACGTAAAGGGTAACATTTATCTATATTAGCGTGTATACCGATTTACCGACGTTTGACCAAACGGACAGAAAAAAACTTAACAGGTTCGGTCGGACCCACAAAATACAGATGCTCGTTCAGTATCAACACAAGCTACTTACATTTGATGACAGGCGGACAACACAGTGAAATGCATCTTAAGTGACGTGCTATAACGCCAGTACTGAGTGATTACTAATTGAAGAATTGTCACAATCACAAACCAATATCACGAAAAAATTATTGCACCGAGATCTAGAGCGTATCGATAAAATCTGAATAAAGTTTTTGCTATGAAGGACATCAAAAACTATATATAGACCATCTGATTAGAAAATTTTCACCCAAACAAACACATTCTTTGAATGTTTTGACAAACAAAAGAACCAGGAAAATTTGATTCAATAAACATTTATCATCAAAAGACGTTTGATTTTATAACGTTGCGTTAGCCTAAGTGTATATCAATCAACATATGATTATGGGCTAGCCAACAATTAACAAACATCCAAAAACGTTGCACTTTAGCAACTCAAACTAAATCTATTTTTAAACTTCTCTATTTGCAACTTGCATGGGGTGCATGCCCCGCCCATAGTGTTCTCATGTATTGCCTCAATCTGCAGCTGAGAAAATCTTACCACAAAACATTATCTCTTATACTTTACCAAAAAATCAGTATGTTTCTAGTGTGAAGCTTTTGAAAAGTTTTCATTCATTTTGTTTCCAGCAATTTCTTCACGTCATCTAAGCTGGCAATCAATGAGTGGCGGTATCCGGCAGCGGTCGTCCAATCGCATGAGTGAAACGCCGAAATCGCAAACTCAAGTTTGTTCGGTTTGAGATTGTACGCGCAGCCGTAGCCATCCGCCACCACGGGCCCGTAGCAGAGGAACGTGTCGGCGACGCACGTCGAAACCTACATTCGCGGCACGATAGAAAGACCATTCTAAAATTTATTTCATGTAAAAATTTGGGTGAAGACAAAATTTTAGACGGGGTTTTGGGATGGCTAATGGCATAAATTTTAGAATGGTAGGAACGAGTTTTGGAATAGAATTTGGCATTTCAGCGTCACGTAAACTGCGTTTCTCAGCTGCGTTCAGGCGTCACTGGAGCATGGCATTACAAACACGTTCCTTTTCACGTTTTTTATACCTGACTCGTGCTCAGCGGAAACCGCATCACTTCTGCATACAGCTCGTTTGAGAACAATGCTGGCGCTTGTGTTTTGCTTTCGGCGGCTAAAAAGTCGATTTTTGTGATTGTCCACAAGTAGTTTGTTCACAAGCTTATTTTCTTTATTTTAGAACAAACGATTGAAAACCGATATTTTGCTTACCGGTTTCTCGTGACAAATCGCGCAGCGCACAGAGGTGGTTGTCGATGCCGTGGCCAGAAACATTCTAAAATGTGCTTTGAGTCTATTTTTCCACATTGCTCTGTGCAGAAACACGTTGCATAATTAAAAATATATTGACACCTTACCTCAATCATAATTTTTGTTTGCTTCTCAATTGCAGACTTCAGTGCTGCCCCTTTCGCGTCCTAAAAATTAAGAAAAGTTCTTTTTTGTTTTAATAAAGTTTTTTGTCTTGGCACGTGCCTCGATGAGCATCCGGTGAAGTGTGACAGTGTATTAGTGAGTTCTCGAGCTTATTATTGAACAGTTAGGAAACCAAATGTCAGCACGGCTTGAAAAAAAACATTTTTAATTTTCAGAAAACCCAATCTTTTACGTCAGAGCTGTTCGGATCAGTGAACGTCCGCACAAAGTGCAACGCCTCTGGGTGTGCCGCGCGAATGTTGTCCACTCGGCCAAGACGAAACTTTCGCAGTCCGGCACTCTCGTACGTGCTGCAGAGTCGACCGTGCGACCTGAAAGCGACAAAGAAAACACAAGCAGGAAAAGAAAAACAAACATCTGTCAACAAAGAAACGCAACCAGTAAAAACAAAATACAATTTTACTTGTAATAGGCAAGCTGCAACATCAGCTGAACGAAAGCATCCGGGCTCATCCGGTTCGCCTTTATAAACGCCGTGCCAAACTGCGCGTAGTGCAGCACGTTGAAGTCGAGATCGCGTGAAAGTCTGCGCAAGTCCGAAAATACTTCAGTTGAGTTGCATTGCAAAAAGCGACAGCATTTTAGGCGCTCTTCTCAACTCCGATCTTTTCAAAATGTCACAGAATCAGTTTGCGCTGAGGTGCGAGATACTTGACGGCTTTTTATCACTTTTTGAATATGCCAATGGCAGTATAGAATCGACGTGGATGTACTCGAAAGTCTCCGCCCGAAATGACGTCATTTGTTCCACAGACGCTCGCCTGTGAGGCGCCAGAGTTTTGGTCTGTTCACCTCTCGACGTGAATGGATTAGCCGCACCGACCGAGCTGCTGTGCATTAGAGCAGACATGACGTCATTTCGGTGCGACACGTTTGAATTCATAGACCATACTCGCTCACCGGCTTGGGCTTAGGCTTGGGTTTAGGGTCAGGCTTAGGCTTAGGTATAGGCTTAGGCTTAGGTTTGGGCTTAGGGTTTGGCTTTGGCTTAGGCTTAGGCTTAGGGGCTTAGGCTTAGGCTTAGCAGACATGACGTCATTTCGGTGCGGCACCTCTGAATGCATAGAGCATACTCGCTCACCGGTTCACATCGTCCACAGCGTTGTCCAACAACTTTCTCAGCTCCGTGCCCACATGCCAGGTCAGTGGTTTTGCGTCGTACTGCCGCACCGAGCAGACCGTGTCCCGACGTTTCGCGAGCTGCTGCGCGTCTTTCAGCGCCTGTTCCACCATTTCAATGTAGACCATGCCCTCGGCAATCGAGTGCTCCATCAGCAGACCGCAGACGCCGTCCGGCGTGAAGATCAGCTATATTTTTTTTAAATTTTGTGTAACTCGAATCTTGATTACGGAAAATTTGTTTTTGTGTGACACACAAACACACTGGCACGCATAAATGTTGTTACGCCATGCGCTGTCAGTATAGTGTGCGCTTGCGCGTGTGTTTGAGCGCACACGCGTGTGGGTGCGTCTGTGTGCGTGCGTGTGTGTGCGCGTGTCTTTATCACTGTACAAAATCATAAAATGACATCTCAGTGGTACTGTATCTCACATTTTGATTCTTGTTGTACCAGCGATTTATTGCGTTTACGCCATACCCATGCAGAATGTTCATCGCTCGGTGCGCTTGATCGAGCTCTGCTTTGGACATGCTGCCTGAAAGATTTTTTTGCAGTTCTGGAAAACATTCCATTGAAACTACTACTGACCTGCACTCCGAATGTTTGTTTGCCACTCAAATTTACATGTTTCCGTATTTTAGCGAACGTGATCACCGTGTGACTGTTGCACAGAAACAGACTGTAGCATACCGGTGGGGTCAATTTTGTGGCGGAAATGGTCGATCGGCTCATCGAAGCAAACCACCAGCGATGCTGTTTTCATCCATTTTAATGATTTTCGGTTTTCCGGGTCTGAAAAACAGCGTTCATCGGGAATATTTGACTACATTTTCACAGTTTTCTAGAGCATTCACTGACGTTCTTGCAGCATTTGCAGCGCTTTCGCAGCGGTGTCGCGGTGTGCCGTTGTGTACGCACTCACCGGCACCACGCTGATCGGCGGACGAGCGAGCGATTTTTTGAATGCCTGCACTCAAACAAAAACGTTTGCCGTTTTTACGTTTTTACGTTTTTTGAGCGTTAGTGGCGTTAATTGATGTTTTTTTAGTTTTCACTTTCAAGTTTTCTTTCAGTTGCTGTTATTGTCTTTTTTGCGTAAAACTCACGTCTTTCAGCTGATAGATCAACTCCGTGTCTGACAGCAGTTCGCCGCCGACTTTCGTGCGAATCATGAAACACTGCAATTGTATTTTTAGCATTTTGGGTAGGACAAACCCAAAAAGACACAACATTACCACTGTCGTATCCATTTAGTGACCGTGCACTGCACGGGTTGCAGGCGCGCTTTGCACTTTTACCCATTTTAAAAGTACCCAAATTTGCCGTTTTTACCCAACTGTACCTGGTTCTTCCTCATCACAATCACATGTTCGTTGCTCCCGCCGGGTCTGCAGTCGGTCTCCCATTTATCAGCGGGTATTCCCGGTTCCCGGTACGACGTGAACAGACGCCAGTACTGATCCATGCACAGCGGCACCTTCGATCTTCCCGTTGAGTAATCTTGCGGCAGGGTGCGGCTGATAAAAAAGTTCTCAGAAAAATGTTTTTAAAATTTTCTTCAGAAAACTTAAAAATATGAAAAAATTTAGCTCCCATGCGCTGCTTATTAAATTTCACCATGCGTACTTGTCGATTTTCTCCTTGAAATTGTAAAAGCCGCGAATCACCGCCGCAGCGTATCTGAAATTCGGGTAACGCTTGAAGATTTGAAAAAGCATCTGAGCAACATCATTGAACCTTTTATTAACGAACGATCCTGTGAACTGAACGTTCGAAAACACATTCCTTCACCTTAGTTGACAGTGTGCAGAGTCAAATTCGAAACGCGGGAAAATGTAGGCCGGATTAGAATTCACTGGCAGCGGCACTCTGTTCGTTTTCAGGTACATGTCATTTAGCCAGAACTCGTTGATCTGAAATGTGGTAATCGTGAGATAGTATAGTCTAACTCTACTCTACTACTCCATATAAACTAGCAGATTTTTTGCTGATCATTGATTCTGGTTAATTGATCACGTGATTCGTCATTCGGGCATTCTGTGCAAACCAAACTCCGCCTCCACAGCAATACCTGCACGAATGCATGCGTCACGTGATCACGAACCAAATCAGTTGTTGAGCATTGGCTGCTTTTGAATTGGGTTTCCTGACTTCTGCCAGCAGCTCGACGCAGCCAATCATGAGGCCAGATTCAAATGCCAGTTGTCAACTTTTTCATGTGGTTCTGCGACACTCACCCAGTTGTCGTTGTGCTCAGCAATGCGAATCAATCGTGACTGCGCCTCGTTCGCTGATTGGTCGAGAAACTCGTGCACTGCAACGTTCGTGGCCTCGTATTGCGCTTCGGAGGGCGAAATCACTTTGGCGTATTCGAGAAATCTGCGGTTTCCCATGAATAATTTTTAAAATTATCTTGCTTTGATATCAACAAAGATGTTGATATAAAAGCAAAACTGGAACTTTATGCGAAACAACCAGAGATAAGACCAGAAGAAGCCGTGCAGGCTCACGAGAACTGCAGTATGGTCTAATCACTAAAGGCAGTTGGTTAATAAATGAGACCGAATAAATAATCCAGTTAGTTTGATATGTTTTTGAGCTGGACTGTATTCACCTCATGAACGTGTGGTCGACGCTTGGCACTGGTGGTTTTGGCAGTTGGTCCTGAAAGATGAATTCCAAAAGTGTCTCATGGACTGAAAAGCCGCAAACCACCGCCAAAAATCTGCAACCTTGGCAACCCGTGGGTAGAGTCTCTTCTTTTGCAGCAACTTTTTCTGATTATTGGTCTCACAAATATCGCGGCTCACAGCTTCATTTCGTTTGGTTAATAACGGCCATAACTTCTGCTTGTTACTTTGCTGATTCGCCTTCCAGAGCACGTTTTTCACAAACTCTCGCACTGTTTTCGACATTGTCCTTTTGGTTTTTTTACTATTCGAACTGCGAGATACTTCGTTCGATACTTGGTATTCGAACGCTCAAAAATCTCCTCTGGTGTCTTTTTCAAACTTGAATACTAAACTGTTATTTTTTTTGTCCGGCGCTTTGCTTGTTTTGAGTATTTCCTTAGTTTTAACGAAACTAATTTAATGTGGCAGCTACAACCGGGCGCAATACGGTTGACATATTTGTTGAAAAGACCGTGTGTGTGTTTGTAGTTTGCAATTTCGATAATTATTTCAAGTCGGGTAGAGGCGGCGAAAACTTTTATGGATTGGAGGCGCCTTCGAAACTCGAAAATTGCTCACACCCATGCGACAGACGTGTCTTTCAGTTTGGTACTCAAGTAATTCGTTCACCCATTAAAGGCTGTTTAGAAAAACCAGTCAAACAGCTTTATGAGGACGCAGACGGCTTTTAAGGTTAAAACTGAGATTTTGCCGTGTCAAAAAAAAACTTGAATGTTTGTTGAAACGTTGTGCGTGTGTTTAAATTTAAAAGCTTAAGATTTTCAAAAATTTTCAAAAAACCAGACATTTGAAATTTGTTCCAGAATCACGTGTGTTCTGAGCGACCCGCTTACCCCTGCTTGTGTCTTAGTGTCAATTGAAAATAATGAGAATCCGAAAGTCATTATCTGCACAAACACACCCCACTCCAAACAAACTGCACAACACTTCGTTTACAAGCTCATGAACAAAATTTTGAGTTGCTGCATCTGGTTTGTGACTAGCTTCAACTGTATTCTGTGATTAGAAGATAGAAAAAAAGCGTGTTTCGTTGCACTGCAGACGTTCAGGGACGTGTAGCAGGGAAGGTGCCTTTTCCTATGCAAATTTGTTAAAACATGGATGTGACAATGAGTGACTGAATACTGAATGTTGATTGGTTGAATCAAACGACAAAAACGAATGAATTACCGGGAAACACCAGTCATTACGTGCTAGACTTCTGTATTAAGTGTATCAAACTTCACAAGGAAAGAGAAGGCTACTGTAACCTGTGCTTGTTTTATTTCTCATTAGTGGTCGGTCATTGGAGCACAAACCTTGAACGGGTCTGGCGGACGCGGGGACTTGTTCTCAATGTCATTCTGAACGTCACCGTTGTGTTCTCCTGCCATTTCACCACCGCAGTCCGCTTCCACACGTGCACTGGCTGTTGTTGGAATCGCCATTCAGACGATGTTTCGGACGACACTGAAACAGTGTTTGTTTGAAATTGTTTGTTTGTGTGTGTTCATGTGTGTGTCCAAATGTGTTGGATTTTTTGTTGATGAGCTTGCATGCATTTTTTGTCGTTTCTGGTGACATTGCGAATCCGTGCTAACTCTTTGGTCGATGAAGTCAAGGTCTGCCAGGCAACGGAACGTGTAATTGAACAGATTTCTCGCAGAAAATCAGCGTTAGGAACTTCTTTACTTTCCGCATTTCATGACTTTTATTTTTATTCTTTGACCCGCTCCCCTACAGAAGCAATTCTCGAAAAGTCATAGCAAAAAAGTTTTTTGTAAATTATGTGCAAAACTCAATATGGAACTCGATGTTCGACCATGATGATTCCATGATCATCAATGACGATTCATTTCAAAACATTTAGTACGAGCTTTGAATATTCCTTAATCGTTATCAGTTCTTCTGAAAAGTTCTTCTGAACATTGAGCAGTTTAGCTTGTCTGCTTGTGTCATCATTAATTGACACCCTGTACAACCGATACAGTGTAATTCCACTTGCGTCTGTCCTCCGTGAAACTTGATTCCCACAAGAACAGTTTTCACGAGCTGATATCGATGCTGAAAACTATGACGGCCGCGCCGTGGCGTTTGTATTTCAAATGTATCGTATTTGTACCCATCTTGTTCTGGTACTTTCAGTTCGCCGTTTTCTTGCAGTATAAGCACAATAGACTTTACTAAAACTGTAACAATGTTTGGACTTTTGTTTGTGCGTGTTTCTGAATGATTTTTTGATGTGCGTGGGTGTCTGTGTTTTTTGTGAATGAGTTTCCACCGCTTAAAAATTTTCTGAAAATGCATGAACCAGCTTAGGAGTTCGGTATGCGTGTTCTGGCTTTTACGTAAAACCCACATCTTTTGAACAAAAGTTCATGCAAACCAAAAATCACTAAAAAGCTTACTCGACAAAACAAATTCTGGTTGCACTGGTCACAAACCGGTTTTGTTCAACTTTACTTAGAGTACAATCAACCAGTATGTCCCAATTGAAAACTCAACCAACCAGCGATTTGCACAGTGTGTTCAACTGCGTGCGTTTAATTTTGCTTTGATTTTTTCTGTTGCTTTGCAAAAAGTAAATCCTTGGAATGGTAAATTTTATAACTTTCCCGCAAAAATAGCACTAAAATACATAACACTAACGGATGATTATCACAATATGGGTGAAAATATAAAATTTCATGCAGAAGACTGTCGATTTTTGGCTTTGAAGCATAGTGAAACGATAATCTATCTGTCACGCATGTTTTGCGTTCAAAAATAATGGCTGGCATGCTAATTGGCTGCAGCTGATAGAACTTGGACCACACCGACCAGAATGTTTCAATCAACTCAGTTGCAGCCAATGAGAACATAGCCTATTGAAGTCAAATAAATGAAGCAGTAAAGTGAAATGGACGACCGTTAAAAACACGTATCTCTGTGATTTGCAGACAACGTTGCAGCGGGCTAGTTCAATGTATACAATCATGACAACAGCAATTTGTCCCAACTCCGCCGAAGGTATGACTGCAAATTGTTTTCACGAACGATAAAGCTTATCATGATAAATGATCTATTTCAGACGCCTAAAAATCAATTCACCTAATAAAATTTTTAAAATATTCCTAAAAATCCTGTTTCGAAATTTTGTCCAGGGAAAAAAGAACGCAGCAACAGAAAACAAACAACAACTTGAAAAGATTCATAAAAATTATTGTTCCTAAATTTATTGGATAAATACAGTTCGAATCTGAAGTGCAATAAACGTCAATAATCTATGTCCGCCAGGTGACCACGAGTTATAACAGATTTGTGACACGTCGAAATGTTCTCCAAAAAACTCTAACACGCCAAAAAGTATCTGTGTCGTGCAAAAACTAAAAACTGCATACAGTGGTTAGTGCAATCAATCAGCACACTGTTGGCAACTGAATGTAAACCGAATCTTTCAACTCAGATAAGATTTGTTTAGTTCACAGTCTTTTTGGCGTATTTTCTGGAGCAAAAATCCATTAATATCAGCATCAATCGAAGACATTTCATCTCAAACTGCCACTCTGGTACCCGCCGATCGGGCGTCCGTGCGCGTCCATCTGCTGGACGAACTCGTTCGTCGGCCGGTTGCCGGCCGGGTACTCCGGCTGCGGGTAGTTCTGCGCGATGTTAGCGGGTATGCCGAATTCGCCGGCGACGCCGCCGCTGCCGTACCCGAACTGTTGTCCCTGTTGCGCCGCGAGCCGTTGCGTCTCCGCATCGACGCCGGAGCCGTACTCCTTGCCGCCGTAGTACTCATTCGTGACCGACTGAATCGTCTGGTACTCGCCGGGCGCACCCTCCAAGTTCTCGTCCTCGAACGCCTTGTAAATGTAGACCTTTCTCAACACGAACATCATCGGCGCGTACCCGAGATTCGAGATCATGATCACCAGATTCAGCACTACGAACGACGTCAGGCCCATGATTTCGCCTGCCACGATCGGCCCGAACGCGTACGCGAGACTGTACGAGATGTCGGCAATCGCGTAGACGGAGCCGTACACGGAGACGTGTCGTGTGTCGACGAGATAGCCGAGGGTTGGAAGCAGGCTAGTGTCGATCAACGCGACGCCGAAGCAGATCGTACTCAGCCAGAACGCGATCATCCAGTAGTTCGTCGTGAACGGCAGTCCGATGCACGAGAGACCCTCGAAGGCGAGTCCGGCCATCGCGAGCGCCCACGGGTGACGCGGGTACTTGCCCATCAGGTAGACGGTCAGGTAGACGCCGGCGACGTGCGGGAAGAACGCGGGCAGCCAGACCATGCCGATCTCCCATTCGCCGATGTCCTCCATGGTGTCCTTCATCCACATGGCGATCGTCGGCTCGAGGAACGCCAGGGACACGTTCGCCATGATCAGCGCCCCGGAGCAGCACGCGATGTACGGGTCGAGGAAGAGCTGCCAGATCGGCGTGCCCTTCAGGTGCTCCCCGGTCTCGGCGACCTTGCGTTTCGGCTGTATGACGAACCAGACCATGAGGCCGTCGAGGAGACAGATGGTCGAGAGGATGAGGAACGGCACCGACTTGCCCCACCACTCGTACAGGGTGCCGCCGAACGGCGGCGCGACGAGACAGCCGAACGAGATGAACGCGATGGCGATGCCGAGCGCCTTGCTGCGTTCGCCCTCCTCCTGGAAGCGGTCGGCGATCATGGCGAGGCCGGAGGTGTCGGCGAACGCGCTGCCCACACCCTGTAGAGAGCGCGCGAGGAACAGCAGCTTGTAGCCGGTGCCGAGTGCGAACACTGCAGTCGACATGAACATCACGATCAGGCCGATCACCATCGGGATCTCGTAGCCGATGTGGTCGATCAGCGTGCCGGAGAACGGGCCGACGCAGATCTGCACCATCGCCTTCGACGCGAACAGCCAGCCGTTCCACTGCTCCTCGTCCTCGTAGTCGAGCTCGAACGCCTCGTAGACGGAGCCGTCGGAGCGTTGCTTCCAGCCGATACTACGATTGTAGGCCGGGTAGACGCCGGTCTGGCGGAAGTAGATCGGAATGATCGGCACGATCACCATGTAGAGCATGTTGTCGAGCAACAACGCCACGGAGACGATCACCAGTACGAGCCGCTTCTGGACCTGCGGGTCGGCACGGACGCGCACGTCGATCCAGTCCATCAGCTCCTTGTAGGTCATGTCCAGAAATGGAAGCTTGAATGTTGACAGTGTCGGCATCGTTGGTCAGTTGTTGACTGATTGATTTGTTGACTGACTGATTTGTTGATCGATTGCTGATTGTTAGATCTACATGTAGTGTTGAGTTAGTCCAATCACTTTTCTTGTCGATCGACTACGATTGATTATTGATGCACGATTGATTGTTTAGTCGATTTCGATTGACTGAATGCAAATAAGTGCGGAAGCGTGTGTTATCTATCAACACCTCGAAATGGACAGAATTTTGCTTATGATGTTGATTGGCTTCGAATGATGACCGGCCAATAATTAATTGAAATATCAATCGCAAATTATAAAGTCAATGGGTGATCAGCTGTAAAAAGTTTGATACCGAAATTTTGAGTGAAAAAATACGATGAAGAAACCGCTTAAATTTGCTTAACAGAGTATGAGAAATATACGCACTTTAAAAAACAATGAAATATTTATATTTAACGACAATTCAAAACCGTTCGTAGGCAGAACTAATTCTACGATAATAAGGTCTCTAAAACGACACAAACAGAAAAAACTTCTGCCACTATACTACGCGAAAACCTCGGCAAGAGACAGTTCAGCTGTCCATGACAAACACAACCAACAAAACTAGAGAAACACGCGAAAGCCATGTGGTTACATTGCGCTTTTTAACACGCGTCTAACGCTTTGCTAAACTTGTGGAATTTTGTCTGGGATGAGTTCTTGTCAGCGGCTAGACTTTGAAATGGCGAGCTGATTGGTTTTGCGTGCCGAGACAAGAGACGCCAAGAAAGGCGGTGTATGCTTGCACTCCAATTATTTCGACCCAGCTAACATATGGAAGCTTTTCGCACATTTTTGGAAATAAGTGAGCGTGTGGAAGAGTAGTTTTACTGGTGTGGCATCATCGCACCAGTGTGTTTTGTTTCTGGCCTTTTGTAAAGCTAAATGCATTTAACTGACATATAACTCTAATAATTTGAATTTGACGCAGTTTGAAACATAAAGCTCAATAGAAGAAGTGGACCCTTTTTGTAACATCAGGTTAAAAAGACAACCGTCGAAGTTGGACTTTGAGTGGCCGGTGATTGCTGTGCCCAATCAGATATTGCCGTGAACAAAAAACTGATTCCCTTTCACCAGGATTCTCAATGCGAAAAGTCAAAGATCACAAAACACTCGAAGTTCACAAATCGGACAGCAACAGAGGTGGGGGAGCATGCCGCAATATTGGTTTGCTTCACAGTCTTTCTGGAGTCCCAAGCAATCTCATATGAAACACTGGCCAGCTCAAGAGTCGCAAACCCTCAAGAGACAGGGAGTGGGCCAGAGTTGAATAGGAAAACACCAAAAAACGCACAAGGAAACGCATGGAAGCTGATACTTTTTGGCGCAATCTGGCACGAAAACAGAAATGCTGTGGAGCATTGAAACAGAGAAAATCGACACACGCGCACATTATAATGAAACAAAAAAACGCCTGCTTGGAAACGGTATGAATGGGGGAAAGGGAGAAAAACAGTTTTCCATTCAGCTTTCTTGAGAAATTCAGTGGTACGTGTGTGTGTGCACTTTCCACGCCGCATTCTTTTACCACAGTTGCAAGCATCCATCATCTTGGCAGCAAAGTCTGTTAGAAAGAAACTTTCGGTGAAAAGCATGAAACTATTGCGTTTGACACTACACATGTTTCCCTGGTGACGGCATTTTTCCATCTGACAGATTCCAAAAAAGGAAACTATAAACTAAAAAGTGGCAAAAAGAACTCGGATTACCACAAAGTTTCTCCAAAAAAGTGAAGAACATTACACTACTGTAAGCAATATGATAAAAATTCGGAAAAATTGGCCGAATTAATTTCCTTTCTCGACGCGGCGACAGAAACAACAGTGACACGCGCGCAGCTGTTTCACTGATGATTACAATTGGGGGATGTGCTGGGCGAAATGGGACGAGCAGACAGGGTGGCTGCGATAAATTAGAGTAGTTAGCAAGCGAGACACGAGCACACACGACTTTATGGGCTGCGTGCCGCTCTCTCCATGATTACACACGAGTATCGTCTTCAATTCGGTTTCAATGAGCTGATGCGCGAATTTTTACAAAAGTTTTCGAATGTGTTTGGGAAAGAATATTTCACACGTTCGCGGAACGCCAGTCACGAATTGTTTGCAGAATTTGCTGTCTCAAACATTACTTTCAGGTTGTTTGTTTCACGTTTGACGCTGTTCGGAATACGGTGGTCCGCAAAGAAACATTGTTCGATTATTCAAAATTTGCTTGCTTGGGTCCTGTCTGACAGAAGACAGACATCGCTGTTTAAAGAGAGGTGCCCGCATCACATTGGAAAATCAAGTTTTTTTGAATCTGCAGTGAATTCCTTAAAAAATAATCGCGTCTGATCGAAGTCACGGCAGTAACAAAACGCAATGCGTTGTTTTACCGATGAATGCGTGTTTTGAATGTATACAAGTGATAATCCGATGATGTCACTTCTGTCAGTCAGGTTCCACTAAGCAGACTATAACAAAAGCACGGTGTTTGTCGGAGACGTGTCTCGCCGCGCGGCGAAAATATTGTGAAATATTATGGTCGCATTTGACGTCCATACAGGCGTTTTCGAATGCCCATGCCGTGTGTATAATAATAATATTGAAATATGTATACCGTAGTTGGCATTATAAACCACGCTGTTTATGTGATTATGCTATACTGGCGCGAATATAGTCGTACGTAATTCGCTGGCCTCAGCTGAATGGTGTGATACGGTAGAAAATGATTATTTTATTTTGTTTCTTTATTCCGTTTTCAACAAGATAGTTCGCCGCACGGACTCGAGACGCCGTCTCAAACCAACACCAGAACAATGCACAATGATTGAGATGCCTAGAATGAAAATACAAAACATATAAAAAGTTTGAAAATTTTGGGCAACGTTTTGTTCAACATTCGCACATTGAACCTTTTGATCTGTTAACTCAACTTTTAGAGCAGCAATCTGGGTGAAGTTTTTTTTGATCGCTTTGAATGTATTGCGTTTTATTGCAGCCGAACACACTGTTTTTGGAGCACAGTTTTTAAATCGGAAGTTCACATACACGTACTGCTCACTGCAAATTGTTCTTGTTTTTTATTTCACGTGCATTATGTACACTTCTGTTTCTTTTTCATCGTCTCGTTTCAGTGTTGCAGTTTTCGTATGTTAGTTAGTGATTTTTACCACATAAACGTTGGTACAAATATTGAAAGTTGGAAGCTTGAAAAATAAAATAAAAAACGTCGAACCACACTTACCCCATAAATGGACAGACGGACGGAATGCAGGTGTTTTCTTGTAGCGGATGCTTCACTTTTAAAGTTCAGTATGTCTATAATACCTGCAAACGGTTCAAGTCTGTACGTATACATTTTCTAATATCAGATCATATGTTTATCTTCGTAAAAACTTCAGGCTTTCTGAAAGCTACAGCAAGCTGGAGTCATATATATCAGTTCTTTGTGAAGCAGACCACAGGACACAGGTAGAGAGACAATAATCGGCAATAATAAAAAAAGCTTTCATATGAACCAAACTAAAAATGAGGACTCACTCGACAATCAAACTCAAGCATTGTTTGGGTTCAATTGAATCACTGCGTCAGTCAGGTGGTCAGTGCTATAGCAATCAGAGTTGTTCAATGGCTAAATATACACAAAACAACTTTCCCGACCGCGCACGACAACGCGAATTGTGTGTTGTTCTTGTTGTTGTTGTTTTTTTTTTCACCAGAGATTTTCAAACCACCACAGGAGTATTTATTATGAGAGCATTGAATTCACATTCAAGCGCTGCGCTTGTTTCCACAGGTAACGTACGGCATGAGCGCCCTGGACTGTACAAAATGTACGCAGTCTGTGTGTGGTGTGTGTGTACCTCTTGACAAACAAATGAGCCAATTATTCAAAACAACGACACACCATGAGATGCGAGTGTGTGCATGTGCCACACGGAGACACACGGACAACCTCTGTTGTCACAGTTGCCAGCTTTTCGTAAAATCACAGCTGTCCTAAAAGTGTTAGAAAACCAGGTTCGACATTGAGTTGGCAACGCACAGAAAAGTGCTTTGGATCAAAGCCTCTTGGAATCCAACAAGAGCCTGCTAATGTGCATGTCCACAACGGTAACAAGTTCCACATTATCGCTGTGATGTTCACAAGCATACAAAAGCGCCTAAGCTTCTGGAAACGTTCAGCCATATGGAGATAACAAGTTTGGTGGAGGTTATGGGGTAATGTGCAGTTCTCTGCTGTGATAAGGTGCTTTGGAAGGTGTATTGTGTTGATTTACTGTACAAAGTTAGCGAGATGCAGAAACCCGAGGTTTGTCACCGAACATTATGTTGAACATAAATATCCTTGTGCGGTATGACTGGCTGCATTATGTATTGCATTTTGAATGCGGCACGCTAATTGGTTTTGCACATGAAGCCAATTATCGTTATAGTTTTTTTAAATTCTAATTCGTGTACCAACAATATATCGGATCTGTATGTTTGTTTATGCATTGTAAACAGTCAAGAATTCTTGAATGCCAAAATTAATTTACGTTTTCATGCGTTTATGTAATGTCGTGAATATTACCAAGTATCTAAATATACAGGCATAAAAATAATATGGAGACGTATGACTTACACCAATCCAAAACATGCTTTAAAAAAGGTATATAGTAACGTGATAACTGAACACAAACTGAACTTGCTGTGAAAAGAAGCTAAAGTTTCAAAGAACATTGAAAAGATTGAAAACTCTATCTTGTTGGTCTTCGTGATTCTTTTTTCCTTTTCTCGGTGCATAGCAGCCATTATACATGTACACAGTGCATATTCAGTATGAAAGTTATGAATGTGCTAAAAAGATATATGCCATGCCTGATACATACCAACACACATGTACATATAACATGCATACAGTCTGTATGTATCTGCATCTGGCCTGCAATGCACAAACTGATGTTTGCACAAAACCGTTACTCTAAACGATACCCCATGGTACATGAAGGAAATGTAAAACCGAAAAATAAAGAAGCATGAAAACCACCAGTCTTGAATCTTATCGCTAAAGTGTTTGCATGTGTGGTTTCTCTTGAGTATATATACGCTCAACAGCTCGAGACAGCCACATTGCGGCATCGGTGTACAAATAAATGTGGTATATACATACATCTCTTTATGTTTCTTCCAAGAAATCGACTGAAACTGCTCATGTTACGGTATATATTTCGGCTTGAATCGAAACGTGTTCTTCAACAAACAGTTTCGATGCGAAGAAAAAAACGATGCGCGAGCGGGACCACCGTGGGTCTGAGAAACATGCATGTAACTGTACATCGGTTCTTTATCCAACTGCGAGCAGAGCGGATGCGTGCCATATACCAGCAACAATGTCTGTGCAACGCATCTATGCCGAAACTTGCGCGAAAACACTTTTCAGGCGAATCGTGATGAAGACGGTCCGGCATAGAAAATCGAATAGCTGCTTCCAATTTCGCCCACCATACACTTCAGTTTAATTCGGTTCATTCGAGATGCGTGTGCCGGTTTCGCAGCATATGTGCATGTGCTTGCATTGTGATTGTGTTGCTGTGGACACGCAAAATTAGACGCTGTTTTCCTTCTTTCGCACCACCAGCGCACGCGCACACGCATTCACCACGCCATGCGAGGCCGCAAATTTTCGGTTAAAGCGCGCCTTCCGCCTTGTCGCTCGGCCTCGGCTCGTTTCTTCTACATATACTCGAAAGTATACTTTCGCGGAAGAAGATGCTACACCCAAGGGGGTTCGCCTGGTTGCACGGACCATTTCCGATGCGCATGTTTTCTGTTCTGTGTGTTTTCGACTTTTTGCCGCCGAAAATTTGCATGCGCTTGGTGCAATGTCGAAGAAAGCTTGCGCCAGAGAGCCGCACAGATGAAGCGCACACCAGACGCGCGCGATACAAAGTGCAAAGCTGGTTTGATTGTGTAAGCGGGCGGAGGCAGTATAACGTAAACGGCTTCATGGTCGCATGGTAGTTTTCGATTGTATGGTTGTATGTATCAGTTGTATGGAGCATCTTTTGGTTGCTACACATGTGATTTCGATCTTCTGTCAAGCTTTTGTTAGCCTCGCAAGTCATGCGTGCAGTGCGGCGCACATACGTTCTCGGTATGCGCTGTCAGCTTTCAAGCTTTTAGTAACGATTTTCGTTTTTTTTGCTTTCAGCAAACGAATGAACTGTACATACATGATGCGGTGGTTCTATTGTGTCGATTTTTGCTCGGATTGAACAAAGTGAATGTTTTTTCGGGTGTTTTTGTTTCAGAGATCGATTTTCCTC
Organism: Theristus sp. LFF4_11; assembly: GCA_030248135.1. Lineage (NCBI taxonomy): Eukaryota > Metazoa > Nematoda > Chromadorea > Monhysterida > Xyalidae > Theristus > Theristus sp. LFF4_11. The sequence continues at coordinate 204,598 of JASANC010003348.1, read as the reverse complement.
CGTCGAGAACCAATAGCGAGAGGACTTTTGGCTGCATGTAGCAACAAACAAAAGAAACTTGTGAGCAACAGGTAAAAAACGTACAAACGTTCAGAGCTCTCGAATCGATTTTTTCTGCAATGCATACACTTTAGAACTTTATTCATAGCAAGCGCCCCCAAGGGAATCATTTGAATAACTACAAGATACATGTAAATATTGGTGACGCAACAGCGGAACCCGAAAAACTTCTCCATTCACATTTTCTCTTTCCACGTTCTCACAATTTCCTATCCAACCCACGCATATTTGCGCGCATGCATTTCGGTGTCTCCCTCCACATGAAGTGGCACACTAATGAACCGAAAATTCTTACAATTCACATGTTAGTACGTACACAGGGTGTGTCAATAAAGTACAACAAAACAGTTGCTGTACTGTGGGAGGCGGTGCCTGTCCAAGCCTGATGGCCCATCAATTGATGGTGGCCGAGTTGTACGTGCTTTACCTTCACCCTGTACATCTCAGACGCGCCGTTGCTGTAGATAAAACTTTGTGCGCGAGTTTGATTCCATTTTTCCGTGCCGCTTTTCCCCCAAAAAAGTTGAGATGAAGTTCGATCGGACCAAGTAAGAGACGACAGTAAAATTTAATTTCGACACCAAGACCAGCTTAAATTTAAGGTATCCCGGCGATAACGATAAACGATGGGTGAAGCCAGATCGTGTTGAGTCGTAATCGGTAAGCAAGCACCGGATCGTCGTTTTTTTTAACAAGCGGTCCTTTTTCAGATAAACAGCAACATGTTCGGCTATCTCTTTTCTCACCAACCATTGCATGAATGCTTTCATTCAACGCCGCACACAACATAAAGCGATACAAAAAAACTGAGCAGCACTGCAATACAGTACACGTGCACCATTCACTTCATCATTCACGAATACGAAAATCAAACTCAAAACAAACAACACAAAACTCAGTTTCGTCAGAATAAAAACACGATTGGACAACACATGTGAAACGCGACAGCTGTGAGGTGAGCACACAAGAAACGCAACGTTCACCATTTCAGTGTACACTATTGACTATTCGCTCTGCGCCGGCAAATCCGACTGCGAATCCAAATGTTGCACCACACTGGCGACGGTGTCGCGTAGCAACTGTTCGGCGACCATGAAACGATACGTCGCTGAAGTGTCGTCCAGTGTCTCCATCGCTGACGCTTGCTCCCCAACAGCGGCTGCACTAGCGGTCGTCTCCTGTAAAAAAACATCATGAACATACACCCACACCGTTTATGACTGTGAAAAAAACTATCGGGAAAATACAGTAACTGTGTGCCTGCAGAAGCGGGCCGGACACTGTTTTGGAAAAAAGAGTTTCGAAAGCGCTTTTTGAGGGCGCAGAGTATCTACCAGTTCAGTGTCGGTTTGTCACAGGATCTCGTGTGATTGTCATAGAGAAGTGCGCGAGGCAAATGAAAAAAATTGCAACAACGGTTTTGAACAATCATGAACATGAACGTCTAGGGAAAGATCGTGTCGAGACTGAATAGAACGTATTCCGCGTGCCAATAGTTTTGGCATTCGACATCGACTGTACAGCTTTACAATTTACCTCGTTTTCATTGCTCGCTGTTACTGATGGCGTTTTTGGCAAACGTTTGAGAGCGAATGCGGCCACCAAATGACGCCACCGCGGCAGTTTATAAGTGTCCGAAAATGCTAGAGCGTCATTTTCATCCGCATTCTCGTCTGGCGCCGGTCGTCGGGGTGGCTGCCTTGCGAGATCAGGCAACTCAGGCTGCACCCGTTCAAGCCACGGACACCAATGCTCATGCTGGTCGAGCGGTTTCAGAGTCCGTGGTGGTTCCTGAAAAAAAACACCGAACAAAACTGAAGAAAAATTTGTGGGGGGGGGGTCAGTTTCATCACAGTTCACTAAGACGGCGCCGCCTGAAGCACCAACCATAATCACTTCAATCAGGACAATGTGCGACCAGAAAAAGCAACCTTTGCGATTCGTGGCCGTTTTGCGGCGAAAAAGCCGATCACAGTGTCATTGGCCGCCGGCGCAGCTTGGGCGTCGCTCGTGCCACCAGCCGACTCCGTGAACAGCCACAGTGGCACGACACGGCCGCACTGAGCGCACCGCAGACTGTTCGCGAGATCCCTGCAGAACAAACACATTCGATTTCATTGGATCTCGGAGAAACGCGAGAAATTCGTGAGAAACGCTGTCATGCTATCCATTGGGGACACGTGACACCACACCGACATGACGTGATTTGCTGTGAAACAACAACCGGTTATCATGCACAGGCGTCAGCATTTTAGTCTGGCGTACCCCTGAATGTGAACGGTTGCAGCTGAGCTGCATGTTTTGGTTGCTATATGCAGGATACGTGCTTGTTCCGGTGATGTCGCTCCGATCGACACATTCGAAAGTCGACTTTACTTTAATCACACCGTTGTCGACTTACTGATTCGCCTGCCATCCGCACACGGCCAATCTGAGCACTCGCTCGTCAAAATCACCACTGAAGCTGGACTGCGTGCGAATCGCGGCGAGCTCGTCCGCTGTGAGATCCTGAACACCGATGTTGAAATCAATTGAAATTGAACACCACTCTTTGCGCCTATCGACCAACGGAGTACGGTATCTAGCATATTTCGGTCTCGTCACAATCTTGTGTCACCATTGTGACTGTCAAATAATAGAATTATTGTGAGAAGTGATGGCAAACGAGATTGCCCCGCAAGACCAAATTTTGGCGTTGCCTTGCTTGCCACTTCTCTCATTTGCAGCTACTGCCGAAACGCGCAGCGTTTGCCCGAACACCACCACCAGAAACCGAGCACTCGCTCGGGCGTTTGGTGCTCTGCAGCACAGTGTGGTTCGTGTCGAGACGGAAATGCAGCCGATACCGTATTCTGGTGGCATTTGACGACAACACAAAACGATTGCAGTTTGCATGTTCAAGCAGTCCAATTGGTGGCCAGAGAAGTGAAGTAAAAGGCCAATCAGCAAGCGACTTGTTGTTGCACACCACAAACAATACCGAATCGCTGTCGTCAAACTTCAGCCGGTCGAATGCGATGGTAGACTCGGCGAGCGACGTGCAGCGTTGCAGTAAATCGCGTTCAGCCACTTGAAAATCGCTGATGTTCGGTTTTACGTCTGAGTCTGATAAAAAAAGCAGCGTGAGAAGAATGTGCGTTTGCGGGGCGCTCTCCGTGGTACACCACAATACACCTTACCGGATTGATCAACAGCAATCACATGATGCTCATCGTGTGAAACCAAGTGCATGACAATGAAAATGATTACAGTCGAGCTCTAAATTATAGGCAGTCAGCTGATTGGTTGATCACGAGAGGCATGCTTTTCGTGCAGGACAGACTCCGCCCGCACAGCAATGCTGCCTACACAGAAAGCAAGCATCACTCATCACCAACCAATCAGCTGATTGTTTATAATTTAGAGTTCTACCGTACCACTGACGGTGGTGGACCGCCAGTAGCAGCTGGACTCGTGCGCCGAAACGAGACCGTCGCGGAGACGTTCCACTGCGTTCGGGACTGAAAGAATTCGTACGGCCAATTGGAGCATCGAGCAACTCGAGAAGTTGCCACAAAAACATTGATGCGTCAGTAACCGCAGATTGCATGCCAGAAAATCCCGGTATTCCGAAAACGCTTAAGCGGCATTCATAAAGCAATATTTAGTGAGGCGTAGCTGTGCTAAAACATAGCTATGCGGTTAGTAAATGTGTTTTCATGAATGCCTCCTTAGTGCGCAACGAACTCACAGTACTCGAGTTCATAGGGCGCTGGAAGCCTGCCGCTGAGATAGTTCTTGCACTGCATGCACTGCAGCAAGTCCTTTTCGACGCACGCCCAACCGTGACGCGCACATTCGAGCGCACACACGCTGCTGTCGCTCAGTTGCCAGTAACCTTGCTGAACAGAAAACGTGCATTTTGTCGTCGCAAAAACGTTCAGTCATGTTACAGTTTCGAAAAATTCGAAGCTAACGGCAGACGTAAGAAAAGTCGTCGAACGCTTTTTGTACAACGACTTTACCAACCGAGTATGTTGCAAAACGGGTTTTGTAGTCTTTCGCTCCAATGCTGTCGAGAAGAAATGAACTGAAAGCACAACAGATATGCAAATAGTACAGTTAACTGTTTCATCGAGTATCGCATTCGGTCTCGCAACGATCTCCCCTTACCGTCAAGGAGACTTGCCCAAAAGAGAAGTGAACTGAATCAGAACTGGAAAATGCTGTTGCATTAACAATCAGGATTTGTCTGTCTGCGCTGCTGCGGTAAAGATCGCGTCAAGACCACCGACAGAATGCGATAGATGAGCTCTGTGCGGCCGCAGTTTTTGCATCGTATACTATTTAATGGCAAATTGGTCAAAATCAAAGACTTTTTTCTGACGTCCAACATCTGCTGCGTACCGTTTGCGCACAGGTGAACAGGTGGCCATATGTAGGATCTGCGTTGCCGCACGATCAAACGCCATTTTGGTTTTTTTAAACCTTTTTTGCGAATCAAGAAACGTTGAGTCACCCGTTCTTTGACGCAACACTGCAATGTTGTCCGCATGGTTTATCGACAAAAGAAACTGTCCGATATACAATGGATTTCGGGGGGGGGGGCATTTCGCACCGAAAACGGGCTTGACCATAGATCGTCAGTGGCGGTGGACTGGGGGGCTTGGAAGGTTGTCCCTCTCATGCGGCAGACATTGAACAGCGTCTATTCACCGTCATAAAAAACCGCATTTTGATTTAGTTTGGCACCTTGTAGTTTACCTTAGTTTTCCCTCTTGGTAAACAAACCAAGAGTTTGGTATCTTCAGGTTTCCAGAACCAAAATTCAATGAATGTAAAAATTCCAAAAGACGCTTGCTGAACAACGTTGTTCAGGCAGAGACGGGGTCGCATTCTCATACCCGCATTCAAAACCGTGCAATCAACAATTTCTCGACTTTACTTTTAGATCACTACCATTTTATTCACTTTCTTCCATCACTGCCCCATAGAGCGAACACATCATAGAGAGCAAAGAAAAAACACACAGGTAAAGACAAAAAAAAGTTGAATTGGTATTGGTACGGTTTTTTTCTGAATGAAAATATGCAAAGAACATCACACATCCTTTAAATCCCATTGAAAACTACGTTAGTTGGATAATATTGAAGTTTTGATGACACCCACATTGTTAGTATTTTTAAATAAGTTTTGCGTTTTCAAGGTAACCAATATAACTGAAAAAACCCATTACAAGCAACGTATTTCTGAACAATAAAATTCACAATTCAGATAATCTGTAATAATTCAATTCTAAAGTGCAACTTTCTTCAACTGGAACGAAAGTTAATGCAAGGAAATATATAATTCATTTATTTAACGAATCAAAACAAATACAATTAATTATTGATTATTTTGAATAACATATTGTTCAGTAAGCATGTGTAGGTGGACAGAGTGGACACCAAAGTTGCGGACCAAGAAAAAACAAAAACGAACATGCCTAAACGTCATAAAAATATAATATTTGGAAAAAACTACACACGAAAAATTCAATCAGAATCACACGGCTGTTTTGAACACGGTTTGCTTCGAACCACAATTGAATATGATTTGAAAATATAATGCTTTAAAGAAATACGAATAATCAAGGAACAAAAACAAGCAAACAAGGTTTTGCAGAAAGAAAACGGGTATTTAAAAATAAAATGTTGGGATCTCAGACAAACGTTTTTTCTCTCTCACAATGCGACTGGAAACCACTTCAAAAACTAACATAATGTCAAATGAAATGAAAAATAATAAAAAAAACTTGAAAAATGCTTCTTTGCGGATGTGTAAGATTAAGATTTACAAAAAAATTGGAAAAAGGATTGTGGAAACAATGGTAGCGGGCAGAAGAACACAATGAGAACACACCTTTCACGAGAGACAGTTATGAAAACAAAGTACCACTCATGGATGCTTTGGACGAAAGTAAGTCCCCACGAAGACAAAAAAACAGCAAAACGCTCATTTTAAATACGTCCACAAAGTCCCTCTCTCGTCTGCTTCCACATGGATGCGGTGAAATAAATAAGAAAAAAAATCAAAAGACATTTTAAATCAAACCAAAGTCACTCATGGAAAATGCGCAAACAATAAACATGATCAGGGAAAAATAAAATTGTATATATGTTCATTTTGCCCATATCATTTTCTCAGTAAGCAAATCAACGAAAAAATCAGTATCAAAATAAAAAAGTGGACACAGAAAAAATGTTGAAACACTGAATAAAAAAACGAAAAATCGCCAGCCAAACGCAAAACAATATCTTTTAGACGACAAGGGAAAATAATTTGCTGCCCGCACAACCGTTTTTTTTAAATATTGCGAAATTCAATAGCAAACTGTCGTAAAATGCAAATTGAAACGGGGTTTGCAACTTATTTTCAACCGTTCAAATAACGTCCCTTCCGCATTTTTAAACTTCTGAAACAGTAAACTGAAAACAAAAATATAAAATAACTTTCCGAACGAAAATGACCACTGAACCTGTGTTGTGAACAGATTGTGCCTATGAGAACCTGTCAGTCAGAAACGCCATGCACACCGTCACTTCCTTGTGACAGGTTTTCAAGGGCAGTCTTTAGCAGTTGTGTTAGAATTTGTTTGGCGGACAAATATAATTTTTTTGCAGCATTCAGTTACACAAATAAAGGATCACAATTTAGTTCTGATAAAAAACACAGAAGCACACAAGACAAAACACTAACAACAAAAAACACACACACAAAACAAGAACATAATAAACAACAACACACATGTTTCATGTTTCAAAAGTTTTTTTTATAGAAAATTTAGAAAAAAGCCACGATCGCAGAGTGTTGCAACGTCTTTTAGCTGGAGGTTCTGAAACCATTTATGTGATAACATGTTGTACAATTCACTTTTCCGATAAAGTAAAAGACGTAGAAAACCACACAGACAGCAGAACCGAGATGAAATGGATGAAAAACTGAAAATACACTCCCAAACACAGTTCCACACTGGGTTAAGTCTGCCAGAATTTGAAGGGGAATTTTTGGAGACAAGCAAAAAAGTAACGACACGACATTATTGGTATCACAGACACAATACGTACAGTAATCATTGAAACAACAATGCCTTCCAATGGCTCAAAAAACGTGCGCAACGTGTGGTTTACTTGCAAAAAAATCAAGTGCATTCTATAATTTTAAATAAAAACGCCGTTTTCTCATTGAAATCTCACAAAAAGCGCGATCCAATCCGGAAAACTATGCTGATTCCCTGGCGGACACATAAAATAAATGAAAACCAGGCAAAAATTCGAAGCCCCTATAACCGATTTTACCAGAAAAAGGGTCAAGTGTTATATAAATTAGAATAAAAACAAAAAAGGACCGCAGTTCCATGGTGGGAAAGAGCAGGTGAAAATGTTCAACAAAAATCACACAATATCAATTGATAACTGAATTTGAATAGCGAAATTGACACACTTAATGAAATGAATAAAAAAATCCAAGACCGGACTCTAAAGTTGAACCAAGCAATGACAAGTACACACGGTTCTTTACAACCTGCTATACAGAGATAGAAAAAACATCCCTACATATGCGATGTACTTGACAATCAATTGAAAAACACCACAAAAGCGTCACTGGTTTCTGAAAACACCCTTTGTCAACCGGTTTGTCACCCGGACAAAAACTGCCAGAGAATCAGGCATGGCTTAGGTAGGCCAAAGTTTGACTGCGGCTCCGGTTAGGTTTCGTTTGACTGTGATCTTGGCATTTACGTTTTTGTGGTGTTTTTGCAAAGAATAAAAAAGCAAAACCGAACTCTGTGTAACAGGTTGCAAACCACTCAGACTACACTGACTCCCGTTTGAATTCCTCTGAACACACATCCAACACAGCAATAATGAACGTCTTTATCAATATTTTCAAGAAGGTGCAGTGCCTCGATGCTGTGCGCCCCCTTGACCCCCCGTTGTCGTCGTCGTGCCCCCGGGCGAAAAGCCAGGTGGCGGCGGCGGCGGTGGTGGCGGCGTCACGGAGGGCCACGGACCTAAGAAGACATTGGTTCGGGTTTGCTTCAAGTTGATGCAGAAACAGTTTCTTTGAGTGATAGTTTTAACTGAGATATTGTGGTGAGATATACTGATTTCTTTTGACCAACACGTTTTACCAAATTCCAATTTGTTTCTTGAGTTCAATCAAACTACGGCCATAGCAACAAGTTGGTTCAAAAGACTTGCAAAAAATTTTTCAATTCAGTGTACGGTATGGCCGGTTAAACATGGCAGCTTTTTTCAGGGTGCAAGGAGCGCGCGAATTTTGAATGAAAGAAAAAAGACGTTCATAAACTGAATTGTGTGCCAAATTTGACGCGTTTTTTTAAACTAATGGATTATCCGCGCTATTCTTTTCATTCTTCATCCCTTGTACACATGATTGGGAATTACGTTGGCTTTTTTGAAAAAGACAGCTCCTAGTCTGCGGCTGATCCCGCCTTGATGGACTGCCTCATTTATTCGGCCATACTGTAGCAAATCAGCGCCTCAAAATTATCTTCGGGCCGACATTTTTCTTAACCACCCAAGAATAAAGCGAATAAAAAAATCTTGAACACTTACAACACAATGCAAAAAAACAAACAAGCAAATCTACAAACCAGGTGGAAACAACGGCGGCGGCGGCGGCACTGGTCGAAACGGCGGTACATGCGGGTGGTGCGGGTGTGGCGGCACAAATGGCGGTGTACCGCCGAGCGGGTTGTCTGGTGGCGAACGCCCTGGCGGTGACGGACGCATTGTGCCACCTGAAAAATTACACGCGTTTGAGGCTTTGTTTCGCCAGTTGGCTGGAATGGTTTTAACGGTCAAAATTCAACAATCATCTCTGTAATATGCGATCCAGTTTTAACGAAAATAACTCACGAATCATACAGAACGTATCTTTACTTTTGGTCCCGAGTCTCAATGCGCGCATAGAAAGCCTCAAGCATAACGCGGCAACTCAAAATTGGCAAAATGACCCGAGTCCCCGAAATAGGGCCGGGTCACTTAGGCTGGTTTGAATTGCCAGGTAAAGAATGAAACTCGTTTCCATTGTGCGTCTCCAATCGCAGTGAGTCGCTCGCAGCAACCCAAACAGATAAAACATACCGGCAGCGCCAGCCGGTGGCATCTGCAACGGGGGCGGTGGCTGCTGATAGGAGCCTCCGAGGCCGGTCGCCTGTGACGAGCCACTCGGCGAACACCGAGTCAACCAGGTGCCTGCAAAATTGATGGCGAGCATGCTCAAACGGAACGCGCATCACGACACGTCAGCTCCAGTGTTATTGCATACTACCGTTCATACCTGACGTACGTCGACGTACGTCTGCATAGGTATAAACGGGCTTTAGAAAAAATTTCAAGCAATCATCTGCGGCGGCACACATACACATCACAGATCACGCTGTACGCCGTGTGTTTCTGTCGTGTGTGTCGTCGCTGTGCGATATCGATTAGAACGAGCACAGCATTGTTTATCAAAAAATCAACCAGTTGTAGGATGGTTCGCTGCATTTCGGAAGCCTACGGAAACGTATCGACTTGTTTAAAGCGACGCAAACGTTCGCAACCGCACACAAAACACCGCCGACCGACCGTGCGCGTGCGCGTTCGCCGCAGTGTTGGGCGGCACGGACGCTGCCGAGCCGGAGCTGCCCGGCGGCGGCGCCTGCAGGCCGGGCGCGAAATGAACGTTGACGTTCGGCAGCAGCGCCTTCAGGCCCTCCTGCCATTCGGTCATGTTGAACGAGCCAAACGAGGACGCGTTCGAGTCATGATGCTGCTGCTGTTGCTGGTGCTGGTGCGACGTGCCGAAGCCACCAGGCAGATTCGGTGAAATCGACCGTGGCTGCTGTTGTGTTTGGTGGTGTTGTTGTTGTGACGGTGGCGGCGGGTGTGCATGGCCTGCAGTCAACAAACAACAACGGAAGCGTGCGGCCATTGGAAGTTTAGGCCGCATTTACGCCTGACACCGGGCTGACGACTAGCAATCGAAACAAACAACACACGATTCGAAGCAACAAAACAGAGCGCTGAAACCAAAAAACAACAACAGCCACTCCGGAAGCGGACACCGACCAATCGGCGGGTGTGGCGGTGGCGGCGGGGCACGCATGCCAGGTGGCGGCGGCGGTGGCAAGCCGGGAGGCGGCGGCGGCGGCGGAGGCCCGCGGAGTCCGGGCGGCGGCGGCATCGGATGCGGCGGGCCGTGGTGATGAGGGCCGTGATGGTGGTGATGCGGGGGCCGGCCCATCGGTGGCATCCGGAGTCCGTTGAACGGCATTTTCGGTGCGAGCCCACCGAGCGACTCGTGTTGGCCGCCGTTCAAGAGCGACGGTGGCATGCTGCTGTTGTTGTTGGTGTGTGGTGAGTTGTGGCTGTTGGCGGTGGTGGCGCCGGCGGCATTGTTGTTGCTGGTGTTGCTGTTGGAAGTGCCGCCGCCAAAGTAGAAGCCGCCTGACGCTTGTTGACTGATGGGCGAACTGAACGGGTCTGAAAAATGGACCGACAAAAAAACGGTCGATAGACAAACATCTTGTGGATCCAGAAATGTTTTTTTGACATTTCCATTAACATTTAGAACTCAAGTGTGTGTGTGAAAGGTGTGATAAGCTGAAGAATGAAATTTCGCGAGATGAAAGCACGAAAGCAACAATTCTCTGCATACAAAACTCGGCTGACCGTGTCCGGGCGACGAGAACTGCGGCGGCGGCGGCGTGGTGAACTGCGGCGGGCACGGACTGGACGTCTGCGGCATGCCCGGTCGGGACAGATGATGCAGCACGTCATTCGGCAGTGAACAGCCGAGCGCCTGCTGCTTGCTGTTCGGCGTCAAACTGCCGCCGCCGCTCGAGCCGCCGCTGGTGTGCCGCGCGGACGCACCGATCTGGCCGGGCGCCCACGACTGACGCATCCACGACTGCACACAGCACGCATTCAGATTTCGATTTGAAAATGGTTTCTTTCGATTTTCATAGAGAATCTCAGCAACAAATTTTTTTTTGCATTTTCACGCACCGGTACTTCACTCACCACACCGCTGCACATGCTGATTGGCTGCAGCATGTGCCACAAAGCAAATCAGCAAACAATAACACCAATATCGTGTCGCCAATTGCCTATCATTGTGTACCTGTTGTTGTGGGCCGGAGAGCGAGCTCGGCGGGGGTTGCAGCCTGCCGAGGAAATCTGCAGGGGGTGCTCCCAGCGGGGGTTGCTGATTGAACTGCTGAAAGCGTTGCTGGTGCTGTTGTGTTTGCAAGTGTTGTTGTTGTTGGTGCTGTTGTTGTGTTTGCACCTGTTGTTGTTGTTGTTGTTGTTGTTGTTGTCGTTGTCGTTGTTGCTGTCTCTGTTGTTGCTCTTCCTTCTCGGCCGCCTCACGTTTCTCTTGCTCCAGTAAATCGTGTAAACCCTTCGACGACTCATTGATTGGATCAAAACCTGATAGAAACGTAAAAATACTTCATAAAAATCAAAACCTCAAAAAATAAAACAACGTTTCAAGAACTCGAAGATTTTCAAAAATGTCTTCACTGATAAGAAAACAACGAAACAATGGCAAATAAGTGTGTACAAAGGCATAAACGAGAATATCCAATAAACCGGTCGCAAACAGCCGTAAGAAACAACAACTGAGCAGATTCAGGTAGGCACACGCAAAAGTAACCACTTTGCCATTTCACAATGCACCGCACACCGCAAACCAACCGAGGTCGTCCTCATTCTCCGAGCGTCTCCGGGCGGCCCTGAGCAGCACCTGACTGCAGTGCGCCTCCGTCGTCGCCGTCGTCAAATGCGGCGTGCCGTGGTGACGCGCGTTGAACGCCGTCGCCGCCGCCATCGAGTAGCCGAGCGCCAGCGTGTTGGCGTTGGCGTCACCGTCAGCTGACGACGTGTCGAGACCGTTCGCCAGTTGGCGATTGCCGAACAGTGGCGTTCGCTGTGGCGGTGGCGCCGTGAACATGCCGGCGTTGCTTCTGCTGGTGGCCGCTGATTCGCTCGCAGCCGATGGCTTGAACCCGAACGCCGCTTGCCAGTCGGTGGTGGCGGTCGGTGGAGCGAGCGCACTTTGAGCGATGGCCGCTTTGCTTGCATTTGCAGTGGCATTCGTCAGACTGTCACACGCCGCAGCGGCGGACTGCTGTGAGTATTGTGCATTGTGTTGTTGTTGTGTGCTGGTGGTGTAGATGGACGATACGGCTGGGAATGACGCGAGACCGCTCGTTGCTGATGTTGACGTGCTCTGTGATGCCGGCTCTGCAACAGTGGCAACGCGTGAAACTCGGAAATGCGGATGCAACGATTTCTGCTCTCTTCGAAACGTTGTGAAACCGCAAAAGAACTGAAACGTGTTGCGGCAGATAATGTCAGAATGAATCTGTGTGCTGTCTTAATCCTGTGAAACAAAACACAATCCGATGGCCGATTGGTTGCACGGTTCATCAGCAAGCAATCAGTTGATCGCACACACTGCACTCACTCACCCAATCTCTGTTGTTGTTGTGCAGTGCCATTCACCAATGCGTGCAACACATCAGCCGTGCGATCTGTCTCCAGGTCACTGTTGTTGCATGTGGACGTGGCCGCATTATTAGGGATCAACGGTGTTGAAGATGGTGATCGTGGTGATTGTGTCTGTTGCTGTTGTTGGGCTGACGAGTGTTGTGTTTGCTGTTGTTGTTGTTGTGTCGGTTGAAGCGTTGGAAGAATGGAGGGTGCCGGTGGCACGGCATAAACCTGAATGAGAAAAAGTAATCTTGAAACAGGATGACGAATCCAACACAATTGAGGTTTGTGAATTGTGAGTCCCGCATTGAAATTTGTGGATTCTGGATATTGTGTCCAAACATCCAAACTGTTGTGTCAAGCCCTGGCAGTTGTGCTGGTATGCAAAACATATGAACCAAACCACGAGATTTTACGACCGCATTTTTCGCAGTTACAAACGTAATTTTCCCTTTTCCACCACCTAATCACAGTCCGCTTTAACGTATTAGCCACTAACACAGGCCCATCCCAACAACAATTTGTGTACCACCGACCTGTTCCTCGCTGAACAGTGACTGATGGTTTGAGCGTGTCGGCCAATCAGCGAGCGCCCTACTCGACCAATCATCAGCGGCCGTCAGATCGTCGCCCGACAAAACCCCGCCCCCTCCGAGCGCCGTTGTTGCTGTTGTTGTTGTTGAGCTGCAAAAATCACATGACGATGTGCCTGCACTCACTAAGTTGAATCTAGCTGGCTAGCCGATTAGCTGTATCCCAAAGTCGATACAGACAATTATCATGCAAGTATCGACGCAAAGCTGTGCACACAGTGAAACGCGCACGACACATGACAAGGCGTGAATTGTGTCAAGATCTCTTAAAACAATTGAACATGGACTTCCACTTCTCAGTTGATCATTGACTGTTGTGGTTATCACAGACAGAATTTAAAGAAATTCAGAAAACGAAACTGTGCTAAATTTAGCGTTGATAATGGGGAGAAAATTAGAAAGCGGTGTTCTACATGTTTTACCATGCACATTTCAGACAGCACCACGGGGGAAGACTGTACCTGCTGTTACTGCGTTCCGTCTGCTGCAGCTCCACGGATCTGCTCGCAGTGAGCATCGTCTGCGACTGTTGCCCGCCGACCGAGTCGATGCCGGAGCCTGCACTGCCAGCAGCGGCGCCTTGCCCGCCGCCGCCCCCCACCGTGATCGAAGGCGTCTTCGCTGCGCCGCCCGCCGACGCCGTGCGCTCGGCGCTTTTACTCCTGAACAGAACACAAAACACGCTCACTACGATGTTTTGGTGGCGGTGTCTTGTTTTTCAGAAATGCATTGCTGACGATCTCGTTTACACGACCAGTCTTTCCGTCAGAAATTTTCACGCGCCAGTTCCGCCATTCCATCCGTTGGAACACGAAGAAAGCAGAGGAAGATGTACAGATAGTTTTCTGGGGGTTGGGGGATGGACACGGAATATTACGAAATGATCCACCATACAATCAATGCCGGATACCTGTTCCACAGACAGAGCAACGTTCCACATAGTTTCAAGCAGCACGCCCGCACCAAGAAAAAAAAATGATTATTCAAACAGAATTTTCAACAAAACAAAAACTCGACGATCCCCACTGTTTTCAGATTGACCAAACCAGAACAATGGCCGTTGCTGCAAACGCAAGCGCCAATCTGCATCTGCACGCACTCAGCGTTGTGTTTAGTGAAACAACCAGGCCCACCAATAAAACCAAATACTTCATATACACCTAAAAACTGGCCGGACGCACTTGTGCCGCTGGTGCCTGTATCTGTGGCGCGGCGGTGCATTGTGATTTCGTGACTGTCGATTCGACACAGCGATCGAGTCGCTCGTCGTCAAGTCGTAGCAATCGTCCTTCGCGTGTCGGGCGCCCGTCGGCTGGTGTTTCGGCGACGCGGAACGGCCGGATTTTCTGTGAGAGAAACAAGATCAGGCGCTTTCCTATTTGAGCGTATAACTTTCTACAAATAAAGTAAACTTCGATAGTTCTCGATAATTTGATAATGCATTGTTGATGCCTGTCAGGGATCAAAAAACGAACAGGAAAACCGGTTTCTGAAAAAAACCGGTTTCTATTTCCGTGCCATCCCTATTGTTTGCGGAGTTACTACGCCACTGTGTTTGACAGTGGCGGTGTGCGGTGTTGAACATTACGGTCCGGATCGGAATCACTTGTATGATAGTGCACTCAATCCTTGCACACGATAAAAACAAGCTGCGCTGCTCTGCCGCCATTTCATTCGATGGTCGCCTTATTTTTATTTTCTTCGCCAGTTTGCCCTGTCTGGCAAGCAACATCAGTTCGTTTGTGCGGTCGCACCTGCTCTGCAGCACCGGATGCACGCTGAGCATCTCGTCGGCCAGCTTTCGCTCGTACTCCGTGTGTTTGCCCAACTGCATGTCCTCCTTCGTGAAGCTCGCCTCATTGTCCGCGACGTCGTGCAGGTACATGCATTCCTGGCAAAACGTCACTCAGAATGTTTTTGACACCGCGAAATTTGCATTGGAGACAACAAACGGAATTGCGCTTTAACATAAATTTTTATCACAACGGCAAATGAGGTGGACGCGAAATGTCAATCAACACTCAGTCGGGAAAGGCAGCAGACCTTTTGCCACACAATCTTTTTCTTTTTGTCACGAATCAAAACATAACAACCACCGACGTGCTGAGCGTGGCGTGACCGTTTCCATCCAACCAGAACGCACCGGTTTATGACACTGCTGGTTGCGAAGGAAGCTTGAGCAGTACTTGGTGGTGCCCAGCGACGCCTTGACGGTGCGCCCGTCCACCTGGCAGTTGTTCACCGATTGTATCGCCCTCAGCGCATCCTCCGCTCGCACGTACGTCACGTAGGCCGTGTGCGTGACGCTGGACGTCTGCAGACAAACACACTGTTCCCGTTTTGGAGATTTGTTTCGTTCTATAGTCTACTCATGCGAACGTGTCCGACTGAAACGACGTCATGTGCTTCAAAACTCGAGCTTGTCATGTACGGCAAAGCAACTCCAGCTTCAGTCCAACAGCTTGGCTGATTCCTTCGAAACATATGAAACCGGTGTAACGTGAGAAAATACTAGGAAAAGGGTGAGCGAAACTACAATTCCGGTGCGTGCCTCACGTCATGCGGAAGAAACAAATGACGTCTTTTCGGTGTGACACGTTCAAATAAGTCTCTACAGTAGTAAAATCACTGAGCGTGTGACACTGCAAATCTCGCAACGCCTGACCTGCTGGCCAGCAGTGGGGTTGCCAACGACGACCTTGATGATTTTGCCGTACTTTCCGAAATACTCCTGTCGTCTGAGGCTGTCCGAGTCGGCGATACGCGGCGACAAGCCGATCACGTAAACAAGATTCTTTTGCAATACTCTGCAATTAAAGTAAACAATTTTGAATTGCTCAACAGATCAACAATCCAAGCCTTATGGAATGGCACGAACAGAACGAGAAGTCGTTAAAAATAGGCCAATAAATCAGCAATGCTATTTTACCTTGTTTTGAAACCGAATCACCTTGATCTAACACACGATCAATCTGGCCTCAATCGAAAAGCACGCAACAAACCTCAGATTGGCAAGATGTTTTCTGCTTTCCGAAACTTTCTGCTTCTCCTTTTGCTGCTTCTGCTTCTTCTCCGACTTGATCCTTTGCAACCTGCGCAAACAATATATGATTTGAAAGAGCAAAGTAAACACGAACACAAAATTAAGAAGTTTCGTCATGAGATACAAGATACCCAGACAGCAGCATGATTTGCTTCCACAACACAACCAAACAACTTGACGGGCATTTACTTCCATTTTGGTATTCTCTCTCTCTCTCTCATTTTGATGATTGAGATCATGCTTTCTCATCCAAACCTCAAACATGGTATGAAACTGTTGTTGTTTCTTACTCTTCAGTGGACAGCGGCTTGAAATTAACTGGATCTTCTGGATATGGCTGTCTGCACGCTGGACACAATCCATTTTCGTCTGTTCGTATTCGATGCCAACAGAAACGACAAATCTGAAAACAACAAAAAAAAACTAACAACTTTACAAAACTATAAATTAATGTGTTGATCGTTTCTAAATATAAAATTGTAAACTGGCTATGTGGTTCATAATTTATATTTTGTTTTTTTTCTGGTTCATAATTTATATTTTGGTTTTTAGAAAGAAAAACAGTTAAAAATGAGTTTATGAAATTGAAAATCAAAGTTATTTGTCGATTCGGTCAAATTCGTTGATGGAAAATGAAAACGTGAATACAAACCTGATATTCGCATTTGCACGGATAGAAGTTTATGTCGTCTAACTCGAATGGTTCCATGCATAGTGGACACTGTAAAACAGTTTTTGAAGAAACAGTAACAACCATAAAAAGACGATTTTTGTTTCAAACTCACCATCAATTTTACTTTCAATCATCATTCAAGCCAAGTTATTTCATTAAGAACAGAAAAACAAGGTACAAACGAATTAAAAAATGTGGCATTCACAAACACACTGACCTCTTTATCACTTTGTTCGTCCGATGACATTTTTACCCTCTATCAAATTCCGACGCAAAACAGCTCTATTATCATCGGATATTGATTCTGGAAAGTGGAATGGAAGTTATCATGCATGATGCGCCATTGCTATCATAACTGTTTTAATACGGAAGAGTTGGGTTGACTTCAGGGTAAGTGGAGTGAATCGAGCAGATCAATTCCGATCCGACGATGAGACAAGTGAGTTTTCCAGATAGTAATGGGAAATGGGCGTAGTTTGGACTTTGGGGTTGAGCCGCCCAAAATATGAATCATTGTACCCATAAAAACACCAAAGTTCTTATTTCTTAATGATTTTAAACCAAAAAACGATACCAAGAAAAAGTTTTTTAAGCAAAATCAAACTTCATAGTAAAAAATAGTCCATTTTTGTGCGCAACAGAGTTACTACAATGACAATCATAGTTGTTTTGTTCCAGTGGGGAAAAATGGTTTGGGAATTTGAAATCGATGTATTTTTGAGAGGTTTTTTTCGGGTCAGCCATTATCCATCAAAAAAATTTTCTCAGCCAGCCTGCAGCCAGCATCTACATCTGAAAAAAATCCATATTTTTTCATTGGATTTTTTAACTAAAAAAACTTGAAATTTTCTTCTACTTTGCTCTGAAAACTCGATATTATCCATCCGATTTTTGGCATAATTTTTTGAAAGTTCAAACCAAATTTTCTCCCAAACTTCCCTCCACCCTGTGTACTTGGCAAAGCTCAATGTAATTATTTGGTTGTTGTTGTTTGTTGCCGTGCTGCTGCTGGTTAGTGTTCATCCGTCGGTAGACGCAGCGCCTTCGCGACCTGTACTGGCCGGTCCCAGAGGTCCCGCGCGTAGAGATGTAAGGGTCAAAAAAAAAATTTTTTTTTTTAATTTTTTTTTAAAAAAAAAGTAAAAAAAAAATGAGCATTTTTTTTTTATTTTTTTTATTAAAAATTTTTGAAATTTTTTCTTTAATGTGCCCTGAAAATGCCGTTTTTGGCATAATTTTTCGAAAGTTCAACAAAAATTTTCTTTGACTTTACCTTGTCACTTAGTCTTCAACGCTGCAGGTGGTATTCTGGATTGATTTATCGACTGTTTTCAGCCTTGGTGAGTGATGATCGACTCGCGCATTGAAGTACTTGAGCGTCGCAAAGGCTAGTTCAACAAATTCCGATGTCGCTAAGGTGAGATAGAAGCAGAGAACTCACATTTACGCATCGTTTTTCAGGATCTCGAAAGGTGGAAATTGCACTGTCTGCCACTGCAAGCGTAACTTCGTTGGTTGCTCGTTGCTGTTTCGCCTCGTGTCGTCAGCATGATCACACCGGTTTGTTGTGGAACTTGTTTCCATGTTATTTGAGGTGAATTGAGAGGCAAAACACGAGACGTGATGTCGTCGGTGGGAAAATGGGGTCGCCGAAACCAAGTCTGAAATTTTCACCCTCCTCCCATATGAGTGGGGGTCATATGGTAAGTCGGTGTAGAGATGTCAAGAAAAAAAAAATTTTCTATTTTTTTTCTTTTTTTAAAAAAAAAATTTTTTTTTTTAAATTTTTTTTTTTAAATGAAAGTTGTTCAGAATTTTTCAGGGAGTCCGAATATCACCATCTGAGGAGCCACCGACTTACCATATGACCCCCACTCATATGGGAGGAGGGTGAAAATTTCAGACTTGGTTTCGGCGACCCCATTTTCCCACCGACGACATCACGTCTCGTGTTTTGCCTCTCAATTCACCTCAAATAACATGGAAACAAGTTCCACAACAAACCGGTGTGATCACGCTGACGACACGAGGCGAAACAGCAACGAGCAACCAACGAAGTTACGCTTGCAGTGGCAGACAGTGCAATTTCCACCTTTCGAGATCCTGAAAAACGATGCGTAAATGTGAGTTCTCTGCTTCTATCTCACCTTAGCGACATCGGAATTTGTTGAACTAGCCTTTGCGACGCTCAAGTACTTCAATGCGCGAGTCGATCATCACTCACCAAGGCTGAAAACAGTCGATAAATCAATCCAGAATACCACCTGCAGCGTTGAAGACTAAGTGACAAGGTAAAGTCAAAGAAAATTTTTGTTGAACTTTCGAAAAATTATGCCAAAAACGGCATTTTCAGGGCACATTAAAGAAAAAATTTCAAAAATTTTTAATAAAAAAAATAAAAAAAAAAATGCTCATTTTTTTTTTACTTTTTTTTTTAAAAAAAAAATTAAAAAAAAAAATTTTTTTTTTGACCCTTACATCTCTAAGTCGGTGGCTCCTCAGATGGTGATATTCGGACTCCCTGAAAAATTCTGAACAACTTTCATTTTTAAAAAAAAAAATTTTAAAAAAAAAATTTTTTTTTTTAAAAAAAGAAAAAAAATAGAAATTTTTTTTTTCTTGACATCTCTACCCGCGCGACGACGTCGAGCGCTCGAATCGGACACGTGAAGATGTGGCGAACGTCTTCGTCAGCGTCGTTGCAAAGTGGGCATCGCGCTGGACGTCGGTCGTCGATCTTGTGCTGGTTCCTATGACGCCAACATCGAGCAGTAGCCCGTCGACGCCGCGTATAAATTCCCGCTCAGTCAGTGAAATAGGTGGCGCTGGCGCGTTGAGCACAGGGTTCGCTCGCCGGGCATCGCGTGATAACGTCCGCAACAGACTTTTGGTCAGTATTTGGTCATTTTGACCATCGTATTCAGATATAACGTCATTCCCATGTTTTTTGATTTCAATACTTCCAGAGCAGTAGCGAAAGTGCGGGTCCACCCCCCCCCTCAGCCGAAAATCCTGCCCGTGCACGGGCAGATACCCGTGTACCTAGAGATGTAAGGGTAAAAAAAAAAAAAATTTTTTAAATTTTTTTTTTAAAAAAAGTAAAAAAAAGAGCATTTTTTTTATTTTTTTTATTAAAAATTTTTGAAATTTTTTCTTTAATGTGCCCTGAAAATGCCGTTTTTGGCATAATTTTTCGAAAGTTCAACAAAAATTTTCTTTGACTTTACCTTGTCACTTAGTCTTCAACGCTGCAGGTGGTATTCTGGATTGATTTATCGACTGTTTTCAGCCTTGGTGAGTGATGATCGACTCGCGCATTGAAGTACTTGAGCGTCGCAAAGGCTAGTTCAACAAATTCCGATGTCGCTAAGGTGAGATAGAAGCAGAGAACTCACATTTACGCATCGTTTTTCAGGATCTCGAAAGGTGGAAATTGCACTGTCTGCCACTGCAAGCGTAACTTCGTTGGTTGCTCGTTGCTGTTTCGCCTCGTGTCGTCAGCATGATCACACCGGTTTGTTGTGGAACTTGTTTCCATGTTATTTGAGGTGAATTGAGAGGCAAAACACGAGACGTGATGTCGTCGGTGGGAAAATGGGGTCGCCGAAACCAAGTCTGAAATTTTCACCCTCCTCCCATATGAGTGGGGGTCATATGGTAAGTCGGTGGCTCCTCAGATGGTGATATTCGGACCCCTGAAAAAATTCTGAACAACTTTCATTTAAAAAAAAAAATTAAAAATTTTTTTTTTTTTTAAAAAAAAAAATTTTTTCTTGACATCTCTATGTACCCCCTCCCCCCTTTATCTCGACAAAATACTATGCCCCCCCTAAAATATAAAAAAACAAAAATCGTCATTTTTGTTTTTTTTTTAAAAAAAAAAATTTTTTTTTTAAAAAAAAAAATTTCAAAAATCAAAGTTGTGCTAAATCAATCAGGGAGTCCGAAGAACCACATATGATATGCAAGCGCCTCCCGAATGACACCCGTATGGCGGAGCGGAACTTTGCAGATTTTGTTTTGGTGACCTCAATTACCCCTTTTCCAAACCGTCACCATGCCTCTTCTTGTGTTTTGACCTCCAAAACGTCACTAATTGTCCCAGCTATGCCAAGGCTAAAGTGAAGACAAACATACCGCCTTGAAATTCGATCAATTCTTCTGATGGTGTACGCGACGACACGACACGAAGCAGCAACCAGACAACGTAGCGCGTTCAAACGGTGCAGCGAGCACAATCGGTCGATCTGCGAGGCTAATCGTCTCCTTATCTGCATCGGAAATGGTAGGCTAAGCTTTGGGACGCTCAAAAACTTCATCGCAGATGTTGTCGAAGCCTAAAATCAGTCGGTAAAACGGCCCAAAATCGACTGCTAAAGGTTTTACGAGGTAGAATCAAAGAAAATTTTTGTTGAACTTTCGAAAAATTGTGCCAAAATTGAGGTTTTCAGAGCATATTAGAGGAAAATTTTTCGAATTTTTTTTTTAAAAAAAAAAATCGGCATTTTTGTTTTTTTTTTAATCACTTTTTTTTTTAAAAAAAAAATTTTTCATTTTTGTTTAACAACCCTACTCCCCCCCCACCCCCCTCCGCGAGAAAACACGGGATCGCACCCCCCCTCACGGTGGTCAATCTCATCTCAATTTTTTTTCAAAAATACCGTAATTTTTGCATTTTTCTTGACGTTTGTGTCTGTCCCTGCATAGATTTTGTTGTTTCTGACTAAACAAGCAGCTTGTTTGCACAAAATATTCTGTATTTTACAAGAATTTCTGTGTTTTTCTAAGGCAAAAATTTGATATTACCCGTGCGATCCCGTTCACCCCCCCCCGCCTACCGACTTTTTACTGCCAGTGCACCCCCCCCTCTCGAAAATTTGCTGCCACTGCACCCCCCCTCACCGAGAAGGCACCTGACCCCCCCCCCTCTAAAATTAGGCAAACACCCCCCCCCCCTCACCCGAGGTCCCGCTTTCGCTACTGTTCCAGAGGGGTCAGGTTTTAGCGTTGAGATGACTGGGCTGAATTGAAATGTCGTTTCAGAAATTGTTGTGTTGCAACTTGGAGGAAGTGGAACATGTTTTTCAGTCGGTCGGCCAAAAAAATAATTAAAAAAAAATCCGGATTTTTTCTTCTTCCCTCCCGGCTAGGGTTGTTAAACAAAAATCGAAATTTAAAAAAGTGATTAAAAAACAAATGCCGATAAAAAAAATTCGAAAATTTTTTGTCTTATATGCTCTGAAAACCTCAATTTTGGCGCAAATTTTCGAAAGTTCGACAAAAATTTTCTTTGATTATACCTCGTAATCAGTACCGTGGGCCCAAAAAAATTTTCGAAGGGGGGGGGGGGGTATGGTGCCGTGGGGGGGGGGGGTGCCGCCCAAAAAGTGAGGGGGGGGGGTCCAACCTATGGTAACGTGGGACCCCCAGGGGGTCCCATGGGAGGGGTGCATTTTTTCAAAATTTTCTGTGGGGGGGGGGGTCCACCCCCCCCCCCCCCCCCCCCAGTATTTTTTTAGCTTAAATTTTAAAGGAAAAACGCTAAATTTAGCTGCAAAATCTTTGAAATCACAATGAAGATGGTCAAGTTATCATATATTCAGCTTATATTATAGACTTTATGGACAAAAAATTATTATTTTCTAAAAAATTTTGGGTGTGCACAAAATTTTGGGGGGGGGGGGTCTCCGCCAGACAAAATTTCATGGGGGGTGTGGGGGGGTGTCGGCCAAATTTTCGAGGGGGGGGTCCGATGGGGGGGGGTGCCCGGTTTTAGGGGGGGTGGCACGGTGCCCCCCCCCACCCGACGGTCTCGGGTGCTCTGGGGGGGGGTGTACCCCCCCGCCCACGGTACTGCTCGTAAAACCTTTAGCAGTCGATTTTGGACCGTTTTACCGACTGATTTTAGGCTACGACAACATCTGCGATGAAGTTTTTGAGCGTCCCAAAGCTTGGCCTACCATTTCCGATGCAGATAAGGTGACGATTCGCCTCGCAGAGCGTCCGATTGTGCTCGCTGCTCCGTTTGCAAGCGCTACGTTGTCTGGTTGCTTGCTGCTTCGTGTTGTGTTGATCGAATTTGAAGGCGGTATGTTTGTCTTCACTTTAGCATTAGTTTAGCTGGGGACAATTAGTGACGTTTTGGAGGTCAAAACACAAAGCATGGTGACGGTTTGGAAAAGGGGTAATTGAGGTCACCAAAACAAAATCTGCAAAGTTCCGCCATACGGGAGTCATTCGGGAGGCGCTTGCATATCATATGTGGTTCTTCGGACTCCCTGATTGATTTAGCACAACTTTGATTTAAAAAATCTAAAAAATTTAAAAAAACAAAAATGACGATTTTTGTTTTTTTTAACAACCCTACTCCCGGCCCCACCCCACACACCACCCCATCCATGATTTTTTAAAGGAAAAAAGCTAAATTTTGCCACTTATCTTTGAAATTATAATGAAGAATGTTAAGTTATCATATATTCAGCTTATATTATGGACTTTAAGACGAAAAATCATGATTTTTGAACAAAAATTCATGATTTTGAAGTGGTCCGGGGAAATTTTTGGGTGAGCACGCTCACGCACACTCAGACTCGAAGTGATCAAGGACTGTTCAAATGCAACTCGGCATTCAGCATTTCCAAGCTACTGTATCTATGTGCGTATGGCTTTTTTAATCTTTTTTGTGTTGTGAACCCTCGGGTTGTCACCGACGTTCATCATTTTGTAACTTACAACTAAATCAACCGTCTGCATTTCACAACATTTGTCGATTTTTCATGTTCCAAATATTCTGCTATGGTGAGTGATATGGACAACAAACCCTAAAAATATTGGTCAGAAAAACCTCCCAAAGTGTTCTAATAGTGTTCCAGTTTCCAGCTCGAACATCTTAGCACAAGCTAGTGAGAGTATTTTGAAGTTGGAAACTTTTTTGGTTCACCCTGTACATCTAAAATATGAACTTCATGGACTCACACGGAAGCACACTGCAAAAGAACTATTTCGGGTCCCCGTGAATGCCATGGTGTCCGAGTCCAAGAGAGCCCGATTCGTTTGAACATTGTTTGTTGAAAATGTTGCTCATCAATTGTTATCATTGTCATTGTTTATCAATGTCGAAGTCATGGTGCATCTGAAAGGCCATGATCTTTGGACTACAAATCTAGCAGTCCAAACAATCGTGCTAACCATTGACAGACATTTGATGCTTATGAGCTGCACACACGTGAATAGGGTGCCTTTTTATGTGAGCGTTTTTTATAATTTCTTTCTGACTAAAAATTCCATGAAACAATTTGAATCATTTTCTGGGTGCAAAAACCTAGAACACAAGAATAAAGCACAACGTCAGATTATGACCCATTATGATCAATTTCTGAATGACTATGGATCTGGGCAATCCTGCATCAGATGACAAGTTAAAATGCGTTTGCGAAGTGTGTCAAAAAAGGAAAAACAATATGTATTTTTAAAGACTTCGATTTAATTTTCATCTATTCAATCAATCATTCGTTGCACATTTTCCGACATCTCCTGTGCTGCCACAGAGGATTTGTTCATTTGTGCCTCAGTTTTTTGCTCGTTCAAAATGCGCTTCGCTTTTGGCGGCCACCAGATTTGCTCCTTCAGCATCAGTTCTTCCAGCTCGCGTTTATCGCGAAGATTCGTCCTGGGAAAGAAAGCTAAATCGCTCGAGTTTCTGAGAAATGACAAAACAAACAAAACTATTGCATTCTGTGCAGGCATTGCTGTTGAGGCGGAGTTTACCTGCACAGCAATGCATGCATCAACTGCAACCAACCAATCAGTTGGTTGTATTATATTATACAGACGGACTGTACTTTCGAAGGAACGAGCAACAACTGCAGTCTTCCAATAAATCACCAACATTTCATGCACAAAGTACTCGCGACGTGCCATGTGAAAAAACTCAGTTGGCGTTGTTTGGAGATACCAGCAGAGCGGGGCGCCGAGCGCAAGGACACAGGTGTACCTGAAAAAGGCAATGTCCAGCGATCAATGGCTCAGATCGATCGATTTTTTAAAAGAAGCGCGCGTTCTGCTCTTCAGCTGAGACCAGACAATAAAAAATGGCAACGTCGACTGATATAACCAGAAACAAAGGAATGGCAAACAAAAACAAAGAATCTGGCAGGTTATGCGTGACGATCGGCTTGGGTGAGGTGGGAGGGACTCAGAGCACTAATGCCCTGCCCCCATGTCAAAGGGGCCTCTTGTGAGAGTCCGCGACAAGGCGGCATACGGAACACTCATCCGTTCATCTGACCTAAAAAAACTATCGTATTTGACAGCTGCTTCCACCAGGGGTGTTGCTGTCAGCCCCAAAAAGAATGACTGTCTCTTACATGATGGTGCTGACGCCTAGCGAGCGAATTGCCATGGCCGACAGACCTTGGTGTGCGCTCAGCAATGCAGTGGTGCACACTAGAAACATGGAAACGAAATTGGTGTAGCAACACGGTTCATGGTGTGACTAGCTGATTGGCTGCACTTTAATTCGGCACACCGATTGCTCGTGTTGCTGCATCCATAGTAGCATCATGATGGAGCGTGCGTAAAAAAATCTCGACTTGGTAAATTCAAGTAGAACGATCGCTTGGCGCAGTCAGCCAGCCAATCAGAGCAATCGCAGTCAAAAGAAACAGCCAATCAGTTTGGTCGCACGCACGAGCCACAAACGCTGATAGTAACAAGAAAAAACCAAGAAATACGAAACGAACGACTGGCAACAAAGAAATGATAGTGCCGTAGTGTGTCAGAGTACGCGATCCAAGAGCCAATCGCCAACCTAAAATGAAAAAAAAACTCTTTTTGGTTTTTTTCTGACGACGGTTTTTTTCAGTTAAAAATGCGGCCAACGGTCAGTCAACCAGTCGGGACAAGATTCTGTGTTCAACTAGGGTGAAATTTCAGTGATTTTCGGCATGGATTTTTTCCAAGTTCTTGTTGTTGTTGTTGTTGTTGTGATTTTTAGGCGATGTTTTTAGCCAGGGCTAACCCAGAGAAGCGTACAGAACGCCATTGAGTAGGGCGCCCATCGAGTTTTCTCTGTCATTAAGTGCCTATACACCCCTCGGCGGGGCTCGATCCCCCGAGCGCACAGACTGTAGTCTAACGCACTACCACCAGGCCACGAATCCTTTTCTGCGAACTCACAGGGGAGTAGTACCGACGATGGCCCAATGGAGGCCGCGCGTGGAGCCACGTAGAATCAAACGCATCGTGATGTAGTCCAATGCCCTTGCCTGCAAAAGTGTGGCGAACGGTTTACCATTTAAGACTGAATTTTTGTCAACCATTTTGATCGTGGTGTGTGACATCCATGTGACGTTTACAGCTGCAGTAGAAGCATTGCTATTATCTTTTTATTTTGGTCCCGAGACTAAACGCGCGTATAGATAGGTAAACAGTTTTTATGCACGAAGCGGGAATTCAAAATTGGCAAAGCGATCCGACTTTCCAAAATAGAGCCGGGACATCTAGGCTGTTTTGAATTTCCACATAAAGCTTGAAACTCGTTTCTTTTCTACGTCTTGAAACCGAGTCACAAAACCCCAAAAATGTTAATACACATGCGTCTACTCACGTGTGCCTCTCCTTGCGTCACGAACGTGCTGCCTGCCCTGTGCTCCTTGAATCGTTGCATCGAGTCTTTTATCGTCCGTCTGGCACCCGTGACGAAGCCGAGCGCAAAAATCGTGCCGGCCACCTTTTTCAGAATGTCGAACTCGAAACTCCGAAAGCCGTACTCACTGCAACAGAGCGGTTTTTTAAAACAAGATTGGATGCCGGTGAATGAATGGGCTGATTAGTTGTTCCCTCTTATCAATCAGCAGTATAAAGTACTCATCCGAAGATCAGGCATTTGACAGAAGTTTTTAATATTGCGCAATGGAGCACAGAAACACACTGCTATGCAACACACAATGACACTGTGGCAATGTGCCAGTGTGTTTGTGCATAAGCATAACCGCGCACTATTACAAAAAACGATGTGCAAAGTTTCTTTTCTAGTGCATGTTTGAAGTTGTTATGAAAAAATGAAGCAAAGCCAAAAACGAAGGAAAAATTCGTACTTTTTCACGAAAATATGTTTGACTCGAGCCCAAGGCTCCGCGGAGGCCTGAGCCTTGAGCAACGCCTGCAGCTCAGGCGGGTCCTCGAACGTACTCGTTGAGGGCCTAGACTCGACGCCAAAATCGGCAGGGTTTAAAGATTTCATTTCTTTCATTGACGACTGATCATTGACACTTTTCAACATCACAGCCGTATTTGCAGAATCGACGCGTTTTCTTATTGAGGTCTCCTCGTTTTCGTTAACCGTTGGCACGGCTTCTGAGTTTTCCGGGTCAATTACAGTGGTCCGGTTCGCAAGGTGCCCTCTTGCGACCCACGGTACCAAGGCCGACCACTGCCAATTGGAGGTCATTTTGATTCGCAGTTTTGGCGACGAGGATTGGTGAAAATATTGCACTAAAATATGGATTGGTTGGTTGACTTGGACCTGTGAACATCATCACATCACATTGGAAACAACTAGGGTTGGTAAAAAACCGGTTTTTTATATTGCCAGGAAAAAAACCGGTTTCTTTTCCGTTTTAAAACCGTTTTAAAACCATAAAAAACCGAATGCTTCCCAGCTCCTAAACTTTCCAGAACTTGGCTTCTTGAACTCAAAATAGGAAATACATCAAAATTAGTGATTTTGAGCAGCGTAAAATGCTGTTTTCGGGCATTCAACCGACCCAATTTGCTATTTTTGCCACCCAATGCTATCCAATTTTTTGTTTCAAATCAAATCAATTTCGCTTTTATTGGTTTCCAGGGCAGCACGTTCAATAAATTGAAAACGACTGGGCAGTGATCGTGTAGGTGTGGGGAGCGGGGAGGGACGGTTGCAAGGAGAACGGATAGCTGACCCCGATTAGGGGGCGAGATTTGCAGAACTGCAAAGTGAAACCGGTAGCGGATTGCGTTCGAAAATTAACATTTCATTAGTTACCCTTTGCAAATCGACAACATCGTCAGTTAGTCTGCATATGCACTTAGTTTAGCAGTCACCTTGTCTTCATCGTATTTCACTTGACCCTTGCCACAAAAGCTTCTGCAAAATGATGCTTCACCAGTTCAGTTCGACACAGTTCACTGCACCGTCGTTTTTTCAAAAATATAATTTTACATTTTATCAATCAAACGAAGAATTGTGATTTTTGACCACGAAGTTTGAAAATTTTTAAGGTAAAAACCGGTTCTTTATTTTTTCAAGAAAAAACTGGAAAAAAACCGGTTTTAAAACGGAAAAGAAACCGTTTTTTTCCTGTGCCAACCCTAGAAACAACAACATATTCTGTCAAACTGCGTCATTGTAAATCATAAACAATCAGCTGAATGGTTTGCGCCTTGCGGTCACTGATTTGTCCCACCAGTTCGATGCAGCAAATCAGACTGGCAGATTCACATTCTCGAAACCACAAAATGCATTTTGACAGTTACCTGTCAAGTTGATTCAACCGCGACTTGATTTTTTTCAAATATAACGCTGATTGGCTGCATCGAGAAGGGCACACCAATCGCCCAATCAGCGAATATCATGTATCAAACAACGAATAAACGGCGAATAGAAAAAGTAAGATAAAACTTGAGTTACCAGGACATGTTGCTCAAGTCTTTGAATATTTAACTTGGCGGTCAGAAAATTAGCTCATCACATGTAAATCGTAATTTATTCAGCTTCAAGACAACATGCTCAAACGTAACTGAGAAAAACATTCGAATCTATAACGTGAAACGACGTAAAAAACAAATCTCACACATCAATTTCCGACTAAGACTAGAATCGGTAATTTTAATTAATTTTAGGAACACATCAAAACATAAACGGCAGTGATAGATAATAATACAGAAATATCCCGCTCAATTCGACTTTCTCTGCAACCGCTGCTGTTGCTGTTTCGCGTAGTTGCGTCTGAAAAGAAAAAAGAGACATAAGAATTTGATTCACAGAAGCAAAATAAAATTAGCGCACCATATTATCTCTGGTTTCAGAAAACCCATATATTCTTCGTTGCTTACCAACAAAATACATATTTCAAAATTTCGAAAACATAAAAAAGGCAGAGTCTGCGCGAACTAACATTTGCGCCACGTGCAGCCGCTGCCGATAGTATTTGAAGGCGACGTTTGGTTTCTGCCAAAGATTCTCGCTTGTGTAAGGACATCGGTACAGCGCCAGAATCGGCATGTAACTGAAAAACACGTGAGTTTTGTTGCCGCTACGCACCTACTTTTCAAGACAAAAAAAATAAAAGACGCCAAAAGTGCAGAAGAAACGCCAATAAAACGACAGAAACCATAGTCAACAGACTGACAGTCGGCAGTTCTGCCTGGTGTCCGTCGCACTGACGAGCCAGGGGACACCGCGGTATGCGTCTACCTGGCGAAACCGCAAACAGCGAACTTGTATTGTATACACTCGCAAAACACCGGGTCCCTTGTGGCTTTATTGCCCGGGATGGTTGTTTTGTGAGATTTTACTACCTAGGTTCGCTGATGTTTTGCCCAGACTATAAGATCTGTCTGTGGTAAAACACCTTCGGCAGTTCTGCCTGGTGTCCGTCGCACTGACGAGCCAGGGGACACCGCGGTATGCGTCTACCTGGCGAAACCGCAAACAGCGAACTTGTATTGAACGACTGACAATTCCAAACTTCTTTTCTGCAATGAAACAGAAAATAGGGCACCGCAACTGACATGCAGAACAGCCCGTAAACGCCCCAGTTGCCTGCCAAAGGGAAATGTGGCGGCGTGAGCTTTCGTCTGCGGCTTACAATTGTGAATTGAGCCATGGATGCTGAAAGAAGTGTCGGAAATGTGATGGCTTTGTTCGGTTATGAGATGCCATCACAGGAATTTATACAAAACCAAGAATTCCATTGTGACTGGTTTATTTTATCAGAACGGTATTATAATGTGGGTTTGTCGATTTGGCGGCGTTCTAGTTATAATCAGCCAAAAACATTGCCCGAAATTCGTGTTCGTTCCATCGCTCGTTGATTGCATTGCAACCCAATTATGACCAACGAAACAATCAGTTGCAATCGAAATCTCAGAACAAAATAACACCAACCGAAGAACGGTAGAGCATAATGCGAAACAGCGAACTCATTTCGATAGTTCGTCAGCAAGTTGCCGCAAAACCTACAATAAAAACTATTTAATGACGGATACTAATTTAAAAACCTGCATAAAACTGCCGAACAAAACGCACATCGGCACTGTAAAGCGTGCCAACGCACCGCCAACCGCGTAGCCAGCTAATGTCAAGGGCCGATTCGTGTAAAGCTGAAAGTTTGTGATGCAATCAACTCTTCTACAGTCCAGCGCTTTAGAACACAGCACACAAAAACTCAAAATTGAAGAACAAGGCAGAAATCACACTTTCAGACAAAGATCACTTTTGAGTTGAGTTACTTTTATTTTCAGTTATAATTCTTGTTCTATGCAAAAGTCTCTTTTCTCTCACCCTTTTTCGTCCCACTAAATACACTGCGTTGAAGGCAGCCGCCACTGCAGTGCCGTACGCTGTGTATTCGGTTTCGAACGCAAGCGCACCGAATTTACTGCAATTCCAATAAAAAATTGCATTTCAACAAAAATTCACTCGAAACCATGCAGAGGAACGAGCGATTCAGTTATTTCAATATTCGGCTCTTCTTTAAAAAAAACACTTACTTCAACGTGAACAGCGCCTTCACGCGTTGCCACGGCTGCGGTTTCGCAATAAACAACAACTCATCGTCCACAAATGTCTCAAAATCATCTGCGCCAGTTTTGTCGACCGCAGGCAGCGTTTGGTCTCTGCTCGTCCAAAGTGAGAATTTTTCGTCGTTTTCCACCGCGGTTTTGTGACCGCTCGTGCTTGCTGTTGCGTTTTCGGCCCCGAAATCGGCCGAGTGCTTTTTGTCTTTGGTCATTTTTGCAGTAATTCTGAAGTTCATTTGTTCACTTCTTTTTTGGCTTAAATGCAAATTCTGGTATTCACGGCGAGTAACATGAACAATGTGACCCAGTCAGCAAAATGTCAATTCAATCAACCAATCAATGCATCAATCGGTTACTGTCTTGATCTTACTGCTCAAGAAGACTGTGCAGATGAAAAAAAACCAAAGAAACAACATGCTGATTGGCTGCTCTGGTTCAACAGTCAATCACAATAAAAAACTGCGCACATGCGTCAGTGAGACAGCGCTGCGTGAAGAAGGTAACCACTGAATTAGTGGTGTTGCTCAGACGGCACTTTCAAGTAGCTCGCAAAGAAGCGCAACTTCATTCGCGTTTCCTCTTTATTCGCGTTTTTTTTGCAAATTGAAATCAAAATAACAGTGCGTTGCAAATAATAACAACATAAACGTCTGCAACAAAACAGAATTATATCCATATTAACATCAACATAATCAACAAAAATTTTTTTTGATAATTTCACTCTGACAGAACCCTCTCAAAAATGGGATCACAAAAAAAGCAAATGCAAACACCTCAAAACGATTTCTCCAGCGAACACAATGCCAATCCCGAAGGCAGCTGTCAGTTCAGAAGTCCGGTCACAAAACATCACAGATGAGTTTCAATGAGTCATGCCGGTCTCTCCGTTCTATCCAACCACCGACCATTTTGCCGCTCACACCATCGCCGCCAGCTTGTCACATTTCTCATACTGCGCGTACAACTCCCGGAACAACGCTCGATGCGCCTTTCGCATGTTCGTACTGAGCATCTCGATCGAATGGCGGTCGGATACGGCGAAACACTGATGCAGTCCGGGCGCCAGCGCTGAACGGGCGCGCGGCCAAAGGGAGCCGCCCTCGTGCGTCGTGCGAATGAACTCGTCGACGATGTAGATGGCGACCTGATGGATGGTGAACGGCAAACTGTGAATTAAAGACAACCGCTTTGGAATTGCACTCACTGATTGGTGAGAACCAGCTCAATGCAAACCTGCATAACCACGAATTTTGAAGTCAAAAGTATTTGGCCAAAAAAGTGTTTAGCATCCGCA
The DNA here is from genome assembly GCA_030248135.1 of Theristus sp. LFF4_11. Taxonomy (NCBI): domain Eukaryota; kingdom Metazoa; phylum Nematoda; class Chromadorea; order Monhysterida; family Xyalidae; genus Theristus; species Theristus sp. LFF4_11. The sequence continues at coordinate 172,626 of JASANC010003348.1, read as the reverse complement.
CACACCAAAAACGATACTCAATTGCGTAAACAAAACGATCAGGTTTTTGCGTGTACAACTTGGTTGATTCAAATTTTGTGCCATTACAAAAATCATGTCGGTACCAATTGATTCGAGTCAGTTCAACACGCATCAGGAGTGAGCGTTTGCACTGTTTGCCAATCAGTCCGCAAATGAACGCAATCAATTTTCTCTTAGCTAACAACCTTGGCCAGCTCGGTGTGATGTTGCGTGAGGGCCAACAGCACGCGGGAGACCAGGCGACAGCAATGCAGCAGCAACTCAGGATTGGCGCCTTGATTGTCACTCAAGTCAGTGCTACACCGAATGACCACTGTGCGAAGCATACGCCTGCAAAATGATCCCGCAAGTTTATTGTGCTAGATTGATTCAGACTGATTATGCTTGAGGCAGGCTTGGTTGATTGCACTAAACCATGCTGCTAGGAAGGATCATTCGCAATATTTTTGTGTACACAAGTGAAAACGAGAAGTTTCGCCCTTAGAATTGCCCTATCGACCTGACCACCAAGACGAGCGCGCTGACGCGCCCGCCGTGCACACAGAAACGGCCGTAATTGTACAGCAGCGCATTCAGCAGTTCGTACGCGGCGACCAACGTCGCGACGGTCGTGTGCTGAGCGTCCTCAAACGGCACAATGGCCAATGCGGTCAGACAGAGTGTGCAGAACGAATGGGCGTTCAGGTGACCATGGGAGGGTGAATCGTGAGGCTGAATAACATTATTTAAGAAGCATTATAACAGACGCATTGTTGGAGTGCTGTGTGTTTGGAACCAGTTACCTATGTAGGAACACATACAGCACTTGTTTTGGCCGATTGGGCGACAGTAGTCCCAGATGTCTGATAGTGTATTTTTCCACGCTCTTATGTTTTGGCCTAGCGATGTACAGGGTGTGCATAAGAGCGAATGAGTTTATACTTAGTACAATATTTGTACTTATTGTATAGTAATATGAAATTGACTCTTTTTACTGATCGGCACTGGCAACTTGTGACTTTGACGTTTTACGACTGCCACTAAATTTATGCATGATTGTCAGTGGGAATGCTATTTTTGGGCCAACGCCAACGCGCCAAAAGGCAAACACACGATTAACACATGAACGTGAAGCATTTTATGGCAATGGGGGTGGCCCTGAAGAGGCATGCCAGCTGGTTGGTTGGTTGCGCCAGTGATAGAAGCCAGTCGTCGCGGTTCTCATTTTGTTCAGTGTCGACGTCGACCAGACGGCGCAGTTTGAGGTTGATGAAGTAGTCGTCATCTAATATGCGGGCGATTGCTGGCTCAACGGTGTTTTTGAACTCTTGCAGTCTGTGATGAACGTTGCCAGGTCGGGATGCTGGCGGCTGGAGGAGACGGTTGTGCCAACCTTAGATTTTTGTAAAGAATGGAATGCACAGACATGGCAGCGTCGTGAATCATGATGACGGTTGAGTAGAAGACGCGATGAGATGAGATGTGCAGAGCGAAATCAGTTGATCAACAGAAGACAAATAAAAGAATGAAGCACAACATAATGTAATTTCCATTGTCGTCACAACTCGCACGTTGTGTCTGGTGTTCTGATGACGTACATGGCGTCTTTTTGTTTGGGGGTTGTGTGTTCTGGCGCGTTGGCGACAGTCCAATCTATATCTATCTATCTATTCTATCTATCTATCTATCTATCTATATCTATCTATATAATCTATAATACTAAGATAGTTACTGTGTGATTAAGTAAGTCTGTTCACATTTTCGGTCCAAAGCATTTTTTTCAGTTTGAGCCTATTTTGCTATTTAAGTCATCATCTGCTAAAAACTTTACTCCATTTTCTAATGACGATGTTCTTACTCCATTTTCTAATGACAAGGCAATGTTCAAATCGTCATTCTACATGACTTCGTCATCATGATGCCTTTTGCTCATTAGCAACAACTTACATACAATGGACAAATAGCAATTTTGGTGCTCAAAATTTTATAATCGACTGCAAAAATAAAAATAATAATAAAGAAATAAAAACCGTCTCGATCTGGAACGCTGAAGTGCAACAACGACAAGCGAGACAATCGTAAGAATTGCAAGAACTCGATTGTAAACTGAAATGAGTCGCTTATGTCAGGGTAAACGGGTTGAAATCTATAATACTAAAATAATACTTTGTCTGTCTGTCTGTCTGTCTGTCTGTCTGTCCGTCCAACTTTTTGCTATTTAAGGTAGCGAAATCAAAATGTTGCTATCACTAACAATTTTTCTATGCGAATCATTTGCTCTGTTTTGGTTTTCAACAACGAGTCATCATGATTCTTTGTTCTGTCATCAACGTTCCGTCGTAATGGTCAGGTTGGTTGGTGGTGATGTAAAAAGATGAGATTATAATGTGCGGGAACGAATTGCTCTAACGAAGCCATTATCTCACAGAATGGACGGCACATCCGATTATGATCGATACCAAGAATTGGAAAAACGCGTCTCCGAATAAAAAGAATTTGCGACTTTGTAAAACCAACAGAAACGAATTCGGCTTTTGATTTTTTTTCGCACAAAAGTGGCTTTCCTGTGAACAATAATTGAATCCCATGTTTTTTTCCGAATCAAATACACGGGTAACATTGATGCGGAACATTCGATCAAAGCAAAATGAAACAGATCCATGAAGATAGATTGAGAGAGAACTAAACAAACAGCAGTTTTTACAAGATTTTAACTCAGATTATGTGACTTTCAAAAAGCAAAATTGTGGTGTACACAAATTTGCAATTTTGAAACAGCAGAAACTGAAATCGTATTGTTTAAAAAAACATTTTTGTGCAAAAGCGGGCTTTCTATAAAAAACACAAATGAGATTGTGCAAATAAACGGGTATCGATTCCGGCCAGTTCTGTAAAATAAAAAATAAACGGGCCTCTTTTGGTCAAACTTAGCGATTTTGAAAAATGAAATTGTCAAACAATCAAGTCACGTTTGAACAATTTCCAGTCCATGATGCATCATTATTAAAAGAGGTGCATGTGCAGTAGCGGTGGCCCCTGCCCTAACACAGGCAAGAAAAAATGCAAAAACTAAATTGATTATTTTCACCTTATCAAATAGGCTTGGCTTAGGATTAGGTTTAGGATTAGATACCCACAACGACTCATTGCAAGCAACCTCTGATCAGAAATCAAGAAAACCACTTTTAAGAATGTATACAAATCATTTCAGTCAACCAGAAAAAAATCTGAAAAAAACTAAGCAAACAGTAGTTTTTACAAGATTTTAACTAAAATTCTGACTTTCAAAAAGTAAAATTGTGAAAACAAATTTGCAATTTTGAAACAGCAGAAACTGGAATCATATTGTTTAAAAACATTTTTGTGCAAAAAGCGGGCTTACTATGAAAAACACAAATGGGATGGGACTGTGCAAATAAACGGGTATCGATTCCGGCCAGTTCTGAAAAAAATCTAACGGGAACGACTTCCCTTTAACCGAGTTTAACTTAACTAACCAAGAACAAACGTGAGCAGCAAATTCAATTAGTTCAGAAAAAAATTTTCTTAGCGATTGCAAAATCAGCGAAACAGAGTTATACAAGAATCATTTTTGACATAGAATTGACACCGAATCGAAAAGCTTGAAAACAAACATTTGAAACGTTTGAAAAGCACTTTTAAAAATTGAGCGGGTTCTCGAGATAAAAACAAAAGCAGAACGCTTGGCCCAAACAATAAATGGTATCAACGAATTTGAACGCTTGAAAGCCTTGGTTAAAAAATCACCACGTTTCCCGTTTCAGGAAAACAGAAGCAAACAAATGTCGATAAATCCGCGGGTGCGCACCTTGCTGTTAACAAAATCGCAAACATTTCTTACCCGGGCCGTAGGCACGGGTCAACTGCTAGTAAGCTAAATAGCAAAACAAAAGCGACCGTTTCACAATGGGTACTCAGAAAAGTGTTGCTTTTTGTTACTAACACTCAATCAAAAAGGCCTGGCTTAGATTAATGCAAGCGCGGAAAAGAAGTAAGCATACCAAACAAAATCGGGTGTTTTGGTACGGGTATTAAGTAAAGTGTTGCTTTTTGTCCTTTCCATTCTACTAAGATAGTTACTGTGTGATTAAGTAAGTCTGTTCACATTTTCGTTCCAAAGCATTTTTTCAGTTTGAGCCTATTTTGCTATTTAAGTCATCATCTGCTAAAAACTTTACTCCATTTTCTAATGACGATGTTCTTACTCCATTTCTAATGACAAGGCAATGTTCAAATCGTCATTCTACATGACTTCGTCATCATGATGCCTTTTGCTCATTAGCAACAACTTACATACAATGGACAAATAGCAATTTTGGTGCTCAAAATTTTATAATCGACTGCAAAAATAAAAATAATAATAAAGAAATAAAAACCGTCTCGATCTGGAACGCTGAAGTGCAACAACGACAAGCGAGACAATCGTAAGAATTGCAAGAACTCGATTGTAAACTGAAATGAGTCGCTTATGTCAGGGTAAACGGGTTGAAATAAGCTAAATAGCAAAACAAAAGCGACCGTTTCACAATGGGTACTCAGAAAAGTGTTGCTTTTTGTTACTAACACTCAATCAAAAAGGCCTGGCTTAGATTAATGCAAGCGCGGAAAAGAAGTAAGCATACCAAACAAAATCGGGTGTTTTGGTACGGGTATTAAGTAAAGTGTTGCTTTTTGTCCTTTCCATTCTATCAAAAAGCTTTGGCTTAGGTTAGGGTAGGCGGGCAAAAGGAGTGAACATACCAACCAAAAGCAGCCGTTTCGCAACGGGTCTTCAAAAAAAAGTTTTGCATTTGTCGTCATTTAAACAATAAAAGGCTTGGCTTAGGTTAGAGTAAGCGGGAAAAAAGTTTCAAAACAAAAGCTGGCATTTTGCAACAGTTATTCAGAAGTGTAGTCTTTTTTATCTTTTACACATACTAAAAGGGTTGGCTCAGATAAGGGTTTTGCAATGTGTATTCAGAAAAAAGTGTTTTTTCGTCATTTACACTCCATCGACAAGAAATTCCAGTTCCACAAGGAATAGATTGCAGCATCAACAAAGATGTGGCCACGATCGATGGCGAAGCAGTGGAACGGTCCACATATAATCGATCAATTTTTAACGGGAATGACAGCGACATTGAAAAAGCTAATAAATGACAATTAATTTTGATTCTTTAAAAGGGAACGTCAGTTGTTTGTTGCTGACTAAAAAAGGTTGTTTTTCATATTGTTGACAAAAAAGCGCGTCTTAAAACTAAAAATACTGTGATTTTCAAAAAGGTAGGAGCATCGAGTGCTTCAAGAATAAACAATCATTTCTATGGTTAATCAACAGCAATCGGTTAAAGCAGCTCAAAATGAAAATGCAATGCATGTTTAGTCCGGGTCGTGGGTGAGGTCAAAAGGCTAAACTCAATTCAAAAATAACAGTTGTATTCAACAGCTAACCGTGCCGTAGGCACGGGTCAATTGGCTAGTCTATAATACTATGATAGTAACTGTGTAATGGTGTCCGTTCCGCTACGTTGATTGGCTAATAAAAATTTACAAGTTTGAGCCAATTTTGCTATTTAAGTCATCATCAGCTGAATACTTATACTCCATTTTCTAATGACAATGCAAAGTTTAAATCGTCATTCCACATGACTTTAGTCATCATGATGCCTTTTGCTCAAGAACGACAACCAACAAGCGAGACAATCGTAAGAATTGCAAGGACTCCATTGTAAACTATGGAGTTTTTTCACAAAAAACGAGTTTTTAAAACAATCGCTTGCAAGTTAATCGCTCTTTTCACAAGGTAGACTTTTTATAAAGCCGGTGTTTACGACGAGTATTTAGAAAATCGTTGCTTTTTCTTTCATTTGTTTCTTTATCAGAAAATGCGTCACTTAGGATAGAAAAGCTACATAACAAAACAAAAGCGACCGTTTTACACAATGGGTACTCAGAAACGTGTTGCTTTTTGTTGCACTCGATCAATAAGAACTGGCTTAGGTTAGGGTAAGCGGGAAAAAGAAGTAAACATTCAAAACAAAAGCGGGAGCTTTGCTACGGGTATTCAGTAAAATGTAGAAAATCGTTGCTTTTTCCTTCATTTGTTTTTTTATCACAGAAAACGCGTCACTTAGGATAGAAAAGCTACATAACAAAACAAAAGCGACGTTTTACACAATGGGTACTCAGAAACGTGTTGCTTTTTGTTGCACTCGATCAAAAAGAACTGGCTTAGGTTAGGATAAGCGGGGAAAAGAAGTAAACATTCAAAACAAAAGCGGGAGCTTTGCTACGGGTATTCAGTAAAATGTTGCTGTTTTGTCATTTCCATTCTATCAAAAAATCCTTGGCTAAGGTGAGGGTTAAAGGTAAGAGTAGTAAACATACCACACAAAAGTGGCCGTTTTGCAGCGAATATTCAGAAAAGTTTTGCATTTTTCGTCATTTAAACTTTAAAAGGCTTGGCTTAGGTGAGCTTTGCTACGGGTATTCAGTAAAATGTTGCTGTTTTGTCATTTCCATTCTATCAAAAATCCTTGGCTAACGTTAGGGTTAAAAATAAGAGTAGTAAACATACCACCCAAAACTGGCCGTTTTGCAGCGAATATTCAGAAAAGTTTGCATTTTTCGTCATTTAAACTTTAAAAGGCTTGGCTTAGGTTAGAGTAACCGGGAAAAAAGCAACTTATCAAGACGAAAGTTGGCGTTTTGCAACAATTGTTCAGAAGTGTTGCCTTTTTGACATTTACACTCTAAAAGGCCTGGCTTAGGTTAGGGTAAGCGATCACTTCTATGGTAAATCAACAACAGTCGGTTAAAGCAGCTCAAAATCAAAATGCAATGCATTTTGAGTCCGCGTCGTAGGCAAGGTCAAAAGGGAAAACCAACTCAAAAATAATAGTTGTATTTATCAGCTAACCGTGCCGTAGGCACGGGTCAATTTGCTAGTATATAATACTATGATAGTAACTGTGTAATGGTGTCCGTTCCGCTACGTTGATTGGCTATTAAAATTTACAAGTTTGAGCCAATTTTGCTATTTAAGTCATCATCAGCTGAATACTCATACTCCATTTTCTAATGACAATGCAAAGTTTAAATCGTCATTCCACATGACTTTATTAGTCATCATGATGCCTTTTGCTCAAGAGCGACAACCAACAAGCGAAACAATCGTAAGAATTGCAAGGACTCCATTGTAAACGATGGAGTTTTTTCACAAAAAACGAGTTTTTAAAACAATCGCTTGCAAGTTAATCGCTCTTTTCACAAGGTTGACTTTTTATAAAGCCGGTGTTTACAACGAGTATTTAGAAAATCGTTGCTTTTTCCTTCATTTGTTTTTTATCATAGAAAATGCGTCACTTAGGATAGAAAAGCTACATAACAAAACAAAAGCGACCGTTTTACACAGTGGGTACTCAGAAACGTATTGCTTTTTGTTGCACTCGATCAATAAGAACTGGCTTAGGTTAGGGTAAGCGGGAAAAAGAAGTAAACATTCAAAACAAAAGCGGGAGCTTTGCTACGGGTATTCAGTAAAATGTTGCTGTTTTGTCATTTCCATTCTATCAAAAATCCTTGGCTAAGGTGAGGGTTAAAGGTAAGAGTAGTAAACATACCACACAAAAGTGGCCGTTTTGCAGCGAATATTCAGAAAAGTTTTGCATTTTTCGTCATTTAAACTTTAAAAGGCTTGGCTTAGGTGAGCTTTGCTACGGGTATTCAGTAAAATGTTGCTGTTTTGTCATTTCCATTCTATCAAAAATCCTTGGCTAACGTTAGGGTTAAAGGTAAGAGTAGTAAACATACCACACAAAACTGGCCGTTTTGCAGCGAATATTTAGAAAAGTTTGCAGTTTTCGTCATTTAAACTTTAAAAGGCTTGGCTTAGGTTAGAGTAACCAGGAAAAAAGCAACTTATCAAGACGAAAGTTGGCGTTTTGCAACAATTGTTCAGAAGCGTTGCCTTTTTGACATTTACACTCTAAAAGGCCTGGCTTAGGCTAGGGTAAGCGATCACTTCTATGGTAAATCAACAACAGTCGGTTAAAGCAGCTCAAAATCAAAATGCAATGCATTTTGAGTCCGCGTCGTAGGCAAGGTCAAAAGGGAAAACCAACTCAAAAATAATAGTTGTATTTATCAGCTAACCGTGCCGTAGGCACGGGTCAATTTGCTAGTCTATCTATAATACTAAGATAGTAAGAAAGTTTGTTTGATTGTTTGTCCGCAGCTTTTTGCTATTTATAGCATCGTCTGTAGCTTCACTCCACGTTAATTCATGATTCATGTGAACTGTTTTTTAATCTCTGTTCTGTGAAAAGTCCAAAAATCATCATCATTCTAATGCAATAAAAATATTAGGTATGATCGACCACTTTAATTTGGCTGCTGCTGCTATTCGCCATCTATAATACTAAGATAGTAACTGTGTATGTAAGTAAGTCAGGTCCGTTCCGCTACGTTGATTGGCTATTAAAATTTACAAGTTTGAGCCAATTTTGCTATTTAAGTCATCATCAGCTGAATACTCATACTCCATTTTCTAATGACAACGCAAAGTTCAAATCGTCATTCCACATGACGTTAGTCATCATGATGCCTTTTGCTCAAGAGCGACAACAAACAAGCGAGACAATCGTAAGAATTGCAAGAACTCCATTGTAGACGATGGAGTGTTTTTCACAAAAAACGAGTTTTTAAAACAATCGCTTGCAAGTTGATCGCTCTTTTCACAAGGTAGACTTTTTATAAAGCCGGTGTTTACAACGAGTATTTAGAAAATCGTTGCTTTTTCCTTCATTTGTTTTTTATCATAGAAAATGCGTCACTTAGGATAGAAAAGCTACATAACAAAACAAAAGCGACCGTTTTACACAATGGGTACTCAGAAACGTGTTGCTTTTTGTTGCACTCGATCAAAAAGAACTGGCTTAGGTTAGGGTAAGCGGGGAAAAGAAGTAAACAATCGAAACAAAAGCGGGAGCTTTGCTACGGTATTCAGTAAAATGTAGAAAATCGTTGCTTTCTCCATCATTTTTTATTATAGAAAATGCGTCACTTAGGATAGAAAAGCTACATAACAAAACAAAAGCGACCGTTTTTCACAATGGGTACTCAGAAACGTGTTGCTTTTTGTTGCACTCGATCAAAAAGAACTGGCTTAGGTTAGGGTAAGCGGGGAAAAGAAGTAAACATTCGAAACAAAAGCAGGAGCTTTGCTACGGGTATTCACTAAAATGTTGCTGTTTTGTCATTTCCATTCTATCAAAAATCCTTGGCTAAGGTTGGGGTTAACGGTAAGAGTAGTAAACATACCACACAAAAGTGGCCGTTTTGCAGCGAATATTCAGAAAACAAGAATTGCAAGGACTCCATTGTAGGCGATGGAGTTTTTTTCACAAAAAACGAGTTTTTAAAACAATCGCTTGCAAGTTAATCGCTCTTTTCACAAGGTAGATTTTTTATAAAGTCGGTGTTTACAACGAGTATTTAGAAAATCGTTGCTTTTTCCTTCATTTGTTTTTTTATCATAGAAAATGCGTCACTTAAGATAGAAAAGCTACATAACAAAACAAAAGCGACCGTTTTACACAATGAGTACTCAGAAACGTGTTGCTTTTTTGCATTTGATCAAAAAGAACTGGCTTAGGTTAGGGTAAGCGGGGAAAAGAAGTAAACAATCGAAACAAAAGCGGGAGCTTTGCTACGGTATTCAGTAAAATGTAGAAAATCGTTGCTTTCTCCATCATTTTTTTATTATAGAAAATGCGTCACTTAGGATAGAAAAGCTACATAACAAAACAAAAGCGACCGTTTTTCACAATGGGTACTCAGAAACGTGTTGCTTTTTGTTGCACTCGATCAAAAAGAACTGGCTTAGGTTAGGGTAAGCGGGGAAAAGAAGTAAACATTCGAAACAAAAGCAGGAGCTTTGCTACGGGTATTCACTAAAATGTTGCTGTTTTGTCATTTCCATTCTATCAAAAATCCTTGGCTAAAGTTGGGGTTAACGGTAAGAGTAGTAAACATACCACACAAAAGTGGCCGTTTTGCAGCGAATATTCAGAAAACTTTTGCATTTTTCGTCATTTAAATTTTAAAAGGCTTGGCTTAGGTGAGCTTTGCTACGGGTATTCAGTGAAATGTTGCTGTTTTGTCATTTCCATTCTATCAAAAATCCTTGGCTAAGGTAAGGGTTAAAGGTAAGAGTAGTAAACATACCACAAAAGTGGCCGTTTTGCAGCGAATATTCAGAAAAGTTTTGCATTTTTTGTTATTTAAACTTTAAAAGGCTTAGCTTAAGTTACAGTAAGCGGGAAAAAGAAGCAACTTATCAAGACGAAAATTGGCTTTTTGCAACAATTGTTCAGAAGTGTTGCCTTTTTGACATTTACACTCTAAAAGGCCTGGCTTAGGTTAGGATAAGCGGGTAAAAAACCATTACCAAGTCAAAAGCGGGCGCTTTCCAATGGGTATTTAGAAAAGTGTTGCCTATTCAGAAATGACAGCTGACTGAAGCAGATTGCTTTTCTTAAACCTGTATCTTAAACTGAAACAAAAACTTAAACCGGTATCAGTTAATTGTTGCTAATCAAACGACATTGTTTTTTGAACAGGAATGGCGATTGAACAACATGTGACGACATTGAAAAGCTAACCAAACAAGATTTATTTTTGAAACTTTGAGCTGGAATGGCTGTTAATTGTTGCTGATCAAAGGAGATCAAAGAGCTGCAACTGATTAGCAAAGAATGAACGGACAAATAAGCGACATTGAAAAACTGCGAGAATTGATTTTGATACTTTAATAGGGAATGGCAGTGTTTGTTGCTGATTAAAAAAAAGATTGTTTTTCATATTTTGAATGACAGTGCAGTTATGATTGTTAGAGATTTGTTATTTCTTATGTGTCGCTTTGATTGATGCTGAAACAGCGAAAACCAAACCACACAGTAATCAGTGTTATGGTGAGTAAATCAGGTTACGATTGAATCGACAGCAATAAAATCAGCAAAAGCATGTTGCTTGACAAAAAACACGGCTTAAACAACAAAAAATGCTGTGATTTTCAAAAAAGTAGAAGCATCGACGGATACGATTGCTTTAAAAGTGAGCGATCATTTCATTGGTAAATCAACAACAGTCGGTTAAAGCAGCTCAAAATCAAAATGCAATGCATTTTGAGTCCGCGTCGTGGGCAAGGTCAAAAGGGAAAACCAACTCAAAAATAATAGTCGTATTTATCAGCTAACCGTGCCGTAGGCACGGGTCAATTTGCTAGTCTACACCAATCGAAATAGAATGGCAGTTGATTGTTGCTGAACAAATAGGCTAAACAGGTTCCACAACAAATAAATTGCAGCATCAACAAAGACGTGACCATAAACCAACAAGTAAAACGGCCCCCACACACCAAACAAATTTTAAACGAAAGAATTGTTAATTAACGATAAAAAAAATTTTTTTTTAATAAAAAAAAAAAAAAACCAAAAAAAAAAAACAAAAACAAAATTTTTTTTTTAATTTTTTAAAATTTTTAAAAAGGGTACGGGAATATGGGTTTTTTTTTTCTTCCAAAACAGATTTTTTTTTTTTTTTTTTAAACGGGAGTAGTAGCAGTTAAAAAAAAACCCACAAACGGAAAGGTAATGAAACAAGATGGATGTTTGATACATTGAACTGGAATGGCTGTTAATTTTCGCTGATCAAAAAAGATTGTGTTTTGATACTTTAAACGGGAATGACACAGCAATGCAGCTGACCAAAGAAGACTGATAAGATAATTAAGCGACATTGAAGAAGCTAATCAAAAAATTGATTTTTTAAATAGGAATGGCAGTTGTTTGCTGCTGATTAAAAAGATTGCTTTTCATATATTAAACGGGTTTTATTGCTTGCTGATCAAAGATTAATACATTGAATTGAAAAGTTCTGATTAAAATGACTGGCAATTTTTTGAAAAAAAAAATCTGTTGCTTCTATCGATGCTAAAACCAGCGTTAACCAAACCACACAGTAATAAGTGCTGTCGTGACTAAAACATGTTATGATCAAAAGCAATAAATTCAGCAAAAGCATTTGACAAAAAAACTGTTTTCAAAAGAAACTGAAAATGCTGCGATTTTTAAAAGGTATAAAGCATCGACGGCTACAAATTGCTTTGAAAATGAACGATCATTGCATGGTAAATGAACAACATTCGCTTGAAGCAGCTCAAAATCAAAATCCAGTGCGTTTTTAGTCCGGGTCGTGGGCACAGGACAAAAGGCCAAAATCCACAAAAATAATAACTGTATTTTGTCAGCTAACCGTGCCGTAGGCACGGGTTATCTGCTAGTAAAATGCTAAGCTGACTAGTCAGATCATATTAAAAGCACAATTGTATCGAAGGATATTTTATTGGCGCGTTGGCGATGGTCCAAGCAGCCACTCACGATAAAAAATATTTTTGCAGAAAGAACAACCATGCAACTTTCAGCACCAGCTTTGTGAAATACAAAACAACAGCTGGCTGTATTAGAAACGCTTCTCATTCTATTTCTTTTCTCTTAAAATAATATTCTAAGTATTATAATGAATGCAATAAGAGCAGCCCGGTATACAGACCGATCTGGGACACCCTCACGACACTTGGCCTAGGCCATGTGACCTGTTACCTTTTGGCCTTTGCGATTTGCAGTTTAGTTCTCCAATGCGAGTTATTGACCGACGACAAATAGCAAAGCGTACCCCTCCGTCCGACCGTTCGCCCCAACCCACCCGTTGTCCCAATGTGGCCAGCTCGCGCGCGCACACAACGATTGCAGTCACATGTTTCAAGATGTTCAAAATGTCTTCGTTCGACTTCCGACGAACAACGAGCAATTCATTCAGAAACGATGGAATCGTGCGGCACAGAATCACACCGACAGTTTCGCTGCGATCTTCAGCAGTGGTCGTTCGTTTCAGCGTTGTTTTTAGAGACGCCCAAAACGCCACCGGCAGCCGCTGAGCGCCGAGCTCCGACGGAAGTGCACAGAGTTGCCGGGTGGTGCAGGAGGCCAACAGCGACGTCAGCACCGACGGGCACTGGCCAACTAGTGTGGCCGTGCTCGCTGGGTCGAGCGCGTCTGAAAATATTTTGAAACATACAAAGTTCAAAGTTATTAATACAAACACATCCAAACACAACTCAACCCTCGATTGGTCTTGGTGATACTGATATGATGAACCACAGGGTAAACAACAAATCTAATATCAGAGCAGTAAAACAGACAAAAAATATTCTAAAAGCCACCCATTCATTTACCGCAATCGCTCCTTGTTCTCGCGGCAACGAGCACACGGGCAGCGGGCGCGTTCCGTGCGTTGTACGTCGACAGCACTTTTGTCGCGCAATGCACAGCGAGCTGCCACAAACTGGTGTCGTTTTCAATCGATTTCCTCCGGTGTGCTGTCATGGTCAATCGATCAAGCAGACGGAATGCGAGTGACAGTGCAGCCAAGCGCTTAGAGCCGACGACATCGATGTCGCTGCTGCCTTGACTTTCAGTTTGCTCGAACTCGAATTCCGCGAAGGTTTCGCGCAAAATCTCGCGCGCCATCCGCATGAGACGCTTAGCGAGCGATTTTGAAATTGGGTCTGTAATAAAAATTTCACAAGTCAGAAATTTTGTTTTTGAAAATCAACATATTTTTCGAGGTCATATGCGATACAAATTGTGTGCTTAGTTGATAACCAACGATTAGTAAACCCTCAAAAATCAAATGCTTGCTGAAGTACTCTGCGTCTCAAATCCAGTGCGGAACGTCAAACTCAAATTTAGCTTTTATCTTTCAAAAAGGTACAAAAAGAAAAGTTGCATCCAAAAGGAATTAGACATAAGACATCTGCATGTGCACTGTGCAGAAAAAACAGAATTTCACCATGTTTTAATAAACATTGAACAATGACAAACAGAACAGCATACCATTTTCATCTTTGTTCGTCGCTTTCAAAGCAACTGCAAGCAACGTGAACTGCAGCGTTTTTGGCGTTGCCACCGCATCATTGTGAAAATTATCCAGGAAAAACTGCACCAATGTCTCCCGCAAGCACAACAGTGAAAGCAGACCAGATTTGGCAAATCGAATTTTTGTGTCAACCGTCAAATCAGGCGAGTGAAAAATCGATTTCAGCAACTGGTTTTCCAGTTTTGAATTACGATTTTCCAGCTCAAAAACTCCCGAAAACAACGACCGAACAGTGGCAGGTTTCTCGGTGGTCAAATCGGCCCACAATGAAATGGCGGCCGCATCGATGGGACTGAAAAAAAGGAAAGGGCACAAGTTTCATTGGATGCATTGATCACAAACGCGCAGCAACAGTGATTGGTCGGTTCGCTGGCATAATGCAGGTGCAGCTGCTGAATGAAAAAGCTGTAACAAGAAGGAATTGTAAAAGACTGGCTGAATTTGATTTAAGAAAGCAAAAAACACTAACGATTGGGTGTGAATGCACGTGATCACATGCACGCTGAGCGCTGTGAAAAACACGAGCCATTCGTGCTCGGGCAAATGGCGCACAAAATCAGCTGCATCAAACACGAAGTTGCTGTGCATCTTGACATCGACTGACAAGCTCCCAATGTCGACCAACGTTTCACCGAGCAACGACTGAAGTTTACGAAGCAATCTGTGTTTCTTCTTCGGTTTCGACAGCAACTGCTCGAATTTGGCGCGAGTGTCATTTGAGATTGCGAAATCGCAGATGACGCATGCAAGCAGCGCTCGTCGGGCAACTGGACAGTTTGCGAACAGCCATTCCAATTTCGTAGCAGTGTTTTCCTCCGAGTTGCTGCTTGTTCTGATTGAATTTTTGTGATTTCGATAGATTGTGGTGATGAGCATGCGCAGTTGAGTGTCGTTTAGAACAGCGGACAGCAAGCTGAGGTGGTCGATGATTGGTGTTGCATCGAAATCGGGGTCGTCAACCGCTGACGCCGTCAAGACGGTGGCCAGTTTCTGCAAGATGTGCAGGTTGTGTACATAATCTTTTATTTGCGTACATAAACAAAGCAGAAGAACGCAAAAAAGCGACATCATACCTCCAAAATTCCTGTCTCCTCAGAATCAAGCAACGTGTAATACCGCATGCACTCAACAACCGTTGCAGTTGACTGTTGCAGAATCAACGTCTTCTCAGAAGTTTCGACAAGTTTCTTCAAAATCGCGCCCAGCCGAGTTTGAAATTCGGAACTCGAGTTTTGCGCGTCTTTTCCGTCCGGCTTTTCCGCGGAACTCGCATCCAAAACGCACCGATCGTAACAGGCGTCGTTCAGAGCAAGCCACACCAACACCGCAAGCAACTTCTCAATCACTGATTGTTCTGATGGCTGCGCGGTTCTGTCGACACTCTCTGCCAATATGGACAGCAAACACCCCAGCGTTCTCGTTTTCTCATCGGCCGGCCAGCGAGCGAAATCGACGCCACGCACTGCGTCGCACAGCGTGGAAGCGGCGTTCAGATTTCGAGTTTCCATCAAAATATCAGTCAGTTTTCGAATGAACCGCTGCACGATCGATCGCGGAGACGACGCGCACACAGTCGCTATGGTGGTCGCTTCTTGAGAGTTGTGGGAATTCTGGTTTTGTTGGGTGATTCTTTGCAGCTCCAACGAGAACAGTTGCTGGAAGTCGCCGTATGCCATCGGCTTGTTGACGACGTTCGCTTCACGTTTTGTTGCGGAAGCCAAACGTTTCGACATTGATCGCTCATCTTCCGGCGACGCTGCAGCTTTCCGGCGTTTCTCGCCTGGCCCGCTGTTCGCATCTGAAAGACACTGATTTTTTTGCGCAGCACACTGATTGGTCGCTGATGTCTAAATGCAAAGCTGACCGGTTTTCACTGATTCGCTTCGTTTTCTGCGTTTTCTGGTTGATTCTGATTTGCTGCTAGCGGTTGCTGCCATTGTTGGCTGAAAACGTACAGTTCATTGGTAAGTGCTTCTCATTTAGTGTATGAACACACACACACACACCGCGACCGCAGTGCTAAGAACTTCGCATACACAAATCAGGACACCAATGCACTGAATTTGTGCAACCAATCAGTGCGTCCAACTTCAAATGCACAGCGCAATTAGTTTCGCTGCAACAAAAAAAACACTGTCGTCTCTAGATTGCATTGCACAGACTGAACGCTAGTTTTCAACGTAATTCAGCTCTATAAGATTGGACATTGAAGGATTGGATGTCAGATCAACCGAGAACCAACGCCAACCAACCGATAGTTGTGCAGCTCCGTAATACTGCGGTGTAACTCGTTGCAGAGCGCTTCAGGCAAGCCCAGTTGTGCTACGGCAGACTCTTGGTTTCGGTCGACCAAATGGTCGCGCATGAACCACAGTGCTGTTGAGCGCAGAGTTGCCGCTGCAAAACACAAAAAACCTGCAATGAGATCGTGTCGAGACCCAGCACGGCAGACACCGTACTCCTGGGTGTGATAGCAACTTATACGGATGTCTGTGCGCTCGGGGGTTCGAGCCCGTCGAGTGGTGTATATGTATGTATAGGCACTTCGCACTTATGGTTGAAAAACTCGATGGCCGCCCCACTTGACGAAGTTCTGTGGTGTATGTGTGTGTAGCCCTTTTTTTGCGCGAGCCAGTTAAATAGGAAGGATACTTTCGCACGAAAAGCATTTCAGGGCTGGTCATCACGTATGCGGGCTTCATACCCCGAACGCAGACACGAAACTAGTTTCTTTTCCACGTCTGCACACGCATTCAGTCGCAGAACCTGAAAAAAATGATATTACCTTTATTCAGAATGCCAACGAACTGCGGCGTCTGCGAGTGCCGATCGCGAGGGTGGTACACCCTGTGCGGTGCGCATGCGTTCGCTGGCCGTGCAGCAGCTCCCGGTGGCGAACGCAATGGAAAGTGAACAAAGTACAGCGAATCGCCTGTCTCGCGTTTCTTTGCGAGCCACGGATGCGTGACGAACGTCCGGATTTGCAGGTTTGGAATGACACCGAGATTCAGACGGTCGTCCTCGTCATAGATGGCAAGCGGTGGAAACGTTTTGTAGAGCACCGGTATTCCCTGCGATTTTAGAAATGGAAACTTGCTGAGCCGTGGTAGAGTATGTTTGCTGGTTTTTTTGCGACTTTGCAACAGCAGAGCAGCACAATCTTGTGGAGAGACGATTGGCATATGGGGCGCTCAGCGTTCACGCACCCCGACCTAAACCATTGGAGTTTGGCACCGCCAGATTTATAGAACAGAGATGGAATACACATTAAAAAATCAACATGCAAAACTCGGTTGAAGTGCATGGAGACCAATGCAAGAACTCGGAACTGTTTGAACAATGAACGTTCGACGAAATAAGAGCTGTACCAGATAATCCAACCAAAACAAGTCCACTGAATAATGAGACAGATTCAAGAAGATCAAGTCAACGGCCGTTTCACAATGCACAGATTTCAGTGGTTGAAGTTCGCCGTCGTCTTCGACTTCCTGATTTCGAGACATGCGAGACAATGGCCTGGAGTAAGCACAATGCGGAATGATTTTTGCCCTACAAAGCAATGAAAAGTTCACCCAGTTGAATGTCTGTATCAAGTGTAAACCAAACGACCAATCAGTCGGTGTATGCCAAATTCAGCTGTGCTCAGCTTTCTACTCCAGTCTGCGAATTTGAACAGCACGAAAACGCATTCACATCGGAATAAAAAAGGAGATAAACTGCGGTTGCAAATGTTGCAATGCCGTGTGACACATTGACAAAGTCGCTTGTAAAAAATACCCCATGGCCCCTATTCGTTGTCTTCAGCTTTATTCAAATTCAACATTTGAGAAATTATACTCTGACTTTCAACGAAACAACTGAATAACAAAACATGAAACACAATGTCAACAAACAACGGAAACATAATCAATCTTCGAAGTTTGAATCGAAATTCTGGCGAAATTTTGGATGATTTGACTTATTTTGGCGAGACACCCAAATTAATAGCTCAAAGTTGACAGGGAAATCGACCAGGAAACCACCACTAAATTTTCAAAACCAAAATTTCAACTTGACAAGATTATTCACTTTACATCAGCTAACCGGGTTCAAAAAAGGGTCATTGTATTTATCCGGAATAGTCCTACAGTTCCAAAAATTACGGTCGATAATAGAGCATAATGTCAACTGTTTTACGCCTCAATATGACGGGTTCATATCTAGTTCGCTGAATGGTTGCAATGTGAACCTGTGCTTTGTTTGACCAATCCGCACACCAGTCAATGTGGTGTATGTGTCTGCAGTGGAACTCTTAAATTATAGGCTGTAAGCTGGATAGGTTGGTGATCCAGTACGTGAATCTCATCTTGTAAGCTTTCTATGCACGCATTGCTGTTGAAGTCGAGTCTGTCCTGCACAGAAAGCATGCATCACAAGACCACCAGCAAATCAGCTGATTGCCTATAATTTCGAGTTCAACTCCAGCATGTGTTCCATCGACCGCAAAAATTTTGGAATGGTGAAACAGGAACGAAAAAACACGGAACATAAAAACGTCTGACAAAAAACTAGCAGTAGAAATAACCACCGAGCGTTTCAATAGAAAACAAAATGTCCGAATTGAACTTCAGGACTTCAAAACAGAAAATCTATTGCAAATCAAGTCTGCGGCAACTGCAACAGCGTCGTCTGATCCGATGGCAGATAGACCACATTCCGTGACTTGCCCATTTCGGCAGCAATCTCCTCAGCTGCTTCAATCTTTCGCAACTCAATCAAACCATCGCCAGCTTCCTGACGTTGAAAAAAGTTTCGGTGTCACAAGACACTTAAGACTTTTTGGTGGTGGGTGACACCGATATCATGGAAAATCACAAAATCAATGTGGAACAAAAACCTCAAACCCTGTCATTCAGTCTTTCTTGTGCGCATTTCAACAAAATCCATCAACGCAGCAAACACTATTGAATTGACATCAAAAAATTCAAACAAAGCCCAGCAAAACCTTGAACGATTTTGCCAACAGCTCCGCCCCCTCTGCGTCTCCCTCGGCCCGGGTGATCGTGGCCAGTTTGATTTGCTCTGCTTTCTCAACCAAATACCTGACGAGAAATAAACAAACATCACTCAATAAGAACCGCTCTGCAAAAAATTCTCGTTTTCTCACCTGGCACGTTCCGCGTCTTGCTGTGCCACTTGTTTCAGCTCGACTGCCTCTGTGAATTCACGACCAAATGATAAATGAGTCTGCAAAAAAGTTAAGAGTGAGAAATTCAAGTGGTGAGGTGAGGCGGTGAGCATATATTTCGATCCGACCTCATTCTTGTTTTATTTTGAATTATGGAAAGGTGATTGGTCAAAAAAAACATGGAGCGTCGATCGTTTTACTATAATTTGCGATGTGCGCGTGACAACTGCAACTGACATGTGACAAGCCCATTGGGTACCATTCAAGTATGACTTATTTTTTCAAACGTGTCCCACCGAAATGACGTCATGTGCCGCAAAACATGCGCTTGTCGTTCACAGCACACCAGACTTTTCGTTTAGCCGATTTCTTCCCGTAAACAAATGGTGAATGTCGAATCAGTCATACCAAGTTGACATTTTAGTGCCTGTACTTTGACAAACGGGCGTTTTAAAGCAAATGACGTCATTTTAGTCCGGACACGTTTGAATAAATCCACAATACCAAGTTGTTCGTGCAGATTGACCACAACTGCAGCCAATCAGCATGCTGCATGGCACCATAGTTCTTTGCAAACTGACCAATGAAATGTCGTCTAGCACAATGCCGAACTGTCCGCATCGCTCTTGCAGCTCGAGTGACACTTGTTGACTGACCAATTCACGTTGTGTGATCATTTCGTGTGCGTCAAATTGAGCCTAAAAACGAAACGAAAAAATCTGCAGTAAATCGTCACTAATCGTGAAGAAAGAATTTTCAAGAACACTGTTCTGTTTTTTTCAACTTTTTAATATATTCTCCCAGGCGATCACAAAATTTGAAGATTATGCCAGGACCGAACAAGCGTGGACACATGCCGAATTCGGTCAGCCCGACCCACATCACAGTTTTATCGTTGTACTTCAGAACTGAGTGTGTTGACTAAACGACTAGATTACAAAGTTGAGCGATTTCGAAATCGATATATTGAACTCCCATAAAAGGGGTTAGTTTTATAAAACTCAGCAGTCCAGTCCAATGGTGCTACACCACTGAACGCCTGAATAAATTAATGAGACATTACAGTTTCCGCATGTTCCGTTGAAGAGCAGACATTGGTGAATCAGTTTGCCTAAAAAAGGGAACTGTAATGTTTCATGATTTCAGTCAAGAGCTCAGTGGTGTTGCAGTAAGTTTTTATAGAAACTGTTCCCAGGTGCGAGCACCGACCACGACAGCTTTGAGCACTTCTTGCGTCACTGAAGGCAGCACCCGATCTGCATAGTCCTCTCCGATGTTCGTGAAGATTCGCGGCAACGCTTCCGGCAGTGGACGATACAAAATGCGAAGTTGAATGCTCACGGTTTGTAGATCTGTCAATTTATTCATTTAGCAGTTCTGGAACTTTGAAACGAGTCTCACGTCTCACATAAACATTTTGTTCGGGGTGAGAGTTTATGGTCAGATATTGCAAACAAGCAAATCGTTACATCAAACACTTTATAAACTGTTTGTGTCAATTGTTTCATTTCACCATTGCACACTTCAATTTTTAAGACTTCACTTAAGACATTTTCAGGTTTGCTGTTTGTGAATCACACCGAATCAAACTCAACTTCGTGTGTGCTTTTACCTTTGCTGCCAGTCTGCACGGGCACCGGACGCGGCTGACAGCGAATGTCGAAAATGATGGGGCGTTGCACCCAGGGAATCAGAAAATGGGTCCCTTCGCCGACGACGTCTGGCTTCACGCCCGTGAACCGGTCGAAGATCACCGCTCGTTGGCCGCCGTCCACTGAAACGAAAAAACAGACGGTGGATGAAAAAAGAATGAGGATGGACCAGGTTTTGAAATTTTGCCAAATCTACCCTACCTACCTACTATTTCAACCTCGCTATAACGCAACAGTGCAGCGGAGAAATCAACGAAATGCAAGGCAGTCAATGCCGGAGTTTGGTACCTTATCGTTTCCGGAACCAACGCGCGAACAAAAAATAAACACGCACCATTAAATGAAAATTCGTTCCATAAAAAATCAAAGCAATGAACATCAAAGTGAGTGAATAATGAAAATGTGAGACGTGGCGTGAAAGACCCACCATTATAAAGGGCTTGACTGCCGACGGCTGCGATGCCCGCCAGACCAAAACCGGCGGCTCCAAGTCGCGACAAGAGACGTGCACTCGCTGCTGCCATCTTTTGTTTTTTTGGTTTTCAATTTTTATTTCTTCGATAACATGAATTCATGAAATGGACAAAATTTCAATAAAACACGAATTCCGCTCTTATAGTTCACCCGAACGTTTTGAAATTGAAAATGGTCCAGCCAGCTGAAGAGTGCTAAAAAAACTGAAACGAACGAACACGACTGACTAAGTTGTAAAAAATAAAAAATATTTTTTTTATTACAAAAAAATGCGGATTTCGCTTCGCCCCGAAAGAAAAAATGCCCTTAAACTGAATTGATAGGATTAGGATTGAAGGAACTTTACCTTACACAACGACCTTGCGGCTTGCAAGCAACCTCTAAATCAAAAAATTATCAAAAATAAAAAAATCACTTGTAAGAATGTATACAAATCTACCGGTCGATCCGGTACGGTTAGGGTTAGGGGGAAAAAAAAAATCCGGATTTTTTTTTTAAATTAAAAAAAAAATTTTTTTTAAAAAAAAAAAATTTTTTTTTTACAAGTTAGGTTCGTTCGAAGCGTCTCGTCGAGCTGAGTTCATCTAGACTATTTTCAGAACGATCCGGGAAACTATAAGAGCGAAAATCGTGTTTTATTGAAATTATGTCCATTTCATAGAGGGAAAGTTGCATTTTCAACAGTAAAACAGGGCAATTTTTCACGTGTACTTGAATATTGAACCGTTCTTAGTGGTTCCTCTTTAGAAAATTACCAAAATTTGACTGTGTTCAAAAATTCCTGTTTGCTGTAGCTAAGTCGGCAACCCCTGTCGACCCGGTCGCCCCCCCCCCCAAGACACTTACTTTCAGGTTCAACCAGCTATGCTATCTGCCACATGGCGAGAGCCCACTCTTCAAATCATCGTATCGAAAACACGTACCATGATTTCGCGATCACGTTGCGGGCAACTGACAGACGCAAGTTTAACACGTTAGTTTAGCTCAGCACGCAAGTTTTAACATGTGGCCATGTTATCGGGTATCAGAAAAACGGTCGTGTGATGTGGTATTAACCAACATCTCCGCTCAAATTGTTTAACAATATATCGCACAACTCCATTGTAGACCTATAACATACGCCAATCAACAAGATATCATGTTCATCTCATGGCCTACCGACTGAAAAACATGTTCTAAGTTGCAAGAAAACGATTTCTGAAACGATATTTCAATTCAGTTAAGTCATTTCAACGCTAAAAATTGACTCTAGAAGTCATCCAAATCGAAAAACATGGAGTACGTCGGTCAAAATGACCAAATAATGACATTTACCTAAGCACACAAAGAAGTTGGGAAGAAAATTTGGTTTGAACTTTCAAAAAATTATGCCATAAATCGAATTTTCAGAGCAAAGTAGAAGAAAAAATTTTCAAATTTTTTTTTTAAGTTTGAAAAAAAAAATCCAAATTTTTTTTTTTAAAAAAAAAACGAAAAAAAAAATAAAAAAAAATTTTTTTTTTTCAAAGCCCCTAACCCTAGGTACGGTCGATCGGCGCCCCCCCCCCAAATTTTCCAGCTATCTATCTGGAAAATTTGCTCCAGCTATCTATATCGTCCCCCCCCCCAACCCCCCGGCTCTGGAACAACTATGAGTGCTTGTTTGAAAAAGAAAATCATGAACTCATTGCAGCGTCGTCAGAATGAAATTATGTAGTAAGCAAACATGACGACCATGATGGAGAATTCCGTCAAGGTGGCCGCGGCGCCCGTTGACGACAGCGACGACAAAGATGACCACAACGTCACCACCACCGTCAAACAAATGTTGCCAATTAGAGATCATGGTAAACTTTTTTTTTCTTGTGCTGTTGTGCTTTTATTCAGTTTGGAGTGGTATACTAGGAGCGCGATATTACTTTTTTTACGTTACTGAAGCGAAGTTGGCGTTTCCTAAACCTCATTCACCTCATCTCACCCCCACGACCCAACCCACCGACCAACCAACGCGGCCCATCTTTCCAACGCACCCGATATCTCATTTCTGTGTTCCTACTGAACCTGAATCACTTGTCATCTGCATGTCTCGTTTCGGTTATTGTTATCACAAGGTTCATCATTCCAGAAAATGCGGAGTGTATGCATGTGGGTGGGTGTCATGCATGAGTGAGCATAGATTTATAAGCGTTTCAGTGAATTTCAAATTTTCAATTTTTGCTCCTTTTTGAACCAAAGTCCAAAGTATCAATGGGTCGTCAAGAACGTTCCATCTTTCGTCTGCTCATAACCTTTGTAAAACTGTGACAGCGCACTCAACTGTAAATTCCTTTTCTAATTTGTCCTAAACCTAATAAATTTTTTTGGTACCAAATGGAACACAAATCTGCAATGTGCGGTGCCTTTTTTGCACAGCGATTGTCTGTTAATTTCACAATCTTCGGTCGTCGAAAACTCATCTAAATCCATATCTGAATGTATATCTAAAAAAGATATAAAAAAGCCCGCTTCAAAAGTTGGCGTCAAGGCGAACTCCCGCGAGTCGGATCTCTGTCATAATATCTGCCAATCATCACAACACAACGACCGTACCACGGTCTACGATCAAGGTGCCGCTCAGTCCACACACATCCCCAACACGGCAAATCAACATTTCGTCGCATGATACAGTGCGCTGATGTCGCATATGACATAGAACAGGTGACTGCCACGAGAACGTCCCGATTTCACTGTTTTCTCAGCGTCCAAATTCGCGTTTCGTCGTCGTCTGACGGAGCTGCACCTCGGAAAGCTCGTAGACGAGGGCGCTCGATTAGC
This sequence comes from Theristus sp. LFF4_11, assembly GCA_030248135.1. Lineage (NCBI taxonomy): Eukaryota > Metazoa > Nematoda > Chromadorea > Monhysterida > Xyalidae > Theristus > Theristus sp. LFF4_11. Next base: position 148,542 of record JASANC010003348.1, on the reverse strand, counting down.
GTTGGCGTCCGACATTTGGCGTTGCGCGAAACGGGCGCCGAAATGCTGCGTTCTGATGACGCTCGCGCCGCAGCACGCGCACGCACACTCGCTCGCCACCTGGCTGTTGCATATGCTGAAATCGCACGAACCCGGACTCAAGTTCCAGGTCGGTTCGTCTCGTCCGGTGTCGTTTCCGTTTTTTTCTTTTAATTTTGCTGGCAACTTTTTGAGTTTTTTTGTGAAAAGCAATCAGTCGCAGCACTCGTTCATTTTCAGGTGCACTACCATCGATTGTCCGACTCATACGCGCTCTATTTATCTGCCCGATATATCACGTGAGCTTTGTGTTGCTGTTCAAGTTGCAGCTAATAGCGGCGTTTTGATTTGAGATTGCTGATTAGCTGTCATCATGAGCGCGAAATCGACCAAAATGCCGTGCCGTTTAAAAAACATAGCCGTAAGGTACAAAATTTGGTTTATAATTGCTCCATTTGCAGTTTACTAAAAGGTGCAGAGTTGGTGCATCTTCGAAAGCCGCTGAAAGCAAAGTATGGTGGTGGGATGCGTGAATTCACGATTGCTGAAGCGAACTGCTTTCAGGTACGACTGTAACTTGTTAGATGCTGTTAGTCGGTCAACACGAACGGAATTCAAAATCCCAATGGTGTGTAACGTAACATGACGTGACTCTGACATCAGACAAACTAGAGACCACAATTTTCATGAATCAAAAAAGGCCGCACTGTTTAGTAACACTGCAAAAAATTCAATCTTCCTGTGAAAGAATTTGCTCAGTCATTCATCAAACCAGCGCATTCTTTCATTCCAGACCGAAAATCATTTCTTTCAGTGATCATTTTCGCTAGATAAAATTTTAAGTTTTCGCTATTTCTTAATTAAATTTTATGTTTATTTACCTGTTTCAAGGCATTTGCAGACACAATCCATAACTTTTTCCGTGTATTGCGAATCCATTTTCAATGTTTTTTTTTGCCAGGGCGTCGAAGACCGAGCGCATTTCCTGAGTGGCCAAGAGCAAGCGATGATTGTGAAGACGTTTCTCGACATGATCAGAGCAACGAAAACGGGCGATGTTGTGCTGCAGTCGACGTCTGACTCCAACGCTGCTGCTGACGCCGAACTACGCATCAGCTTGAGAGAGGGCCAGCCAATCAGTGAGTGACTTTAGTTGAATGTCATAGTTCTCGCTCAATAGTCTCAAGTCTTGAAACGATCTTGCGGCAAACAATACTGTTCAGCAACCAGTGAATGTAATTAGAAAATGAAACAAATAAAATGACAATCGAGTCTTTCTGCTAATCGTTTTGTGTGTAGTAAAAATTTGAAACAAGATATGGTGAAAGAAAACTGTGCTTCGTGGCTCGTGAGTCTAATCGAAAGTTTTGTCACCATGATCTGGTTTCGTTGAAAACCTTCCTTTCGATCTTTGCAGCCCTTTATTTCAGTCTCCAAACTGCTGTCCCTCCGCCTGGTGCATCAGCTGATGCCGGTGCATGATGCTGACATCTTGCAAGAACTGAGGTAAAGTTTACTTACCCCACCAAAAAAACCCCCCACCTTTTTAAACCGCGCCTTATGCCCCTGTACGGCGACGTACGTCGACGTTCAGACAGACACGGACGCATAAACGATGACGTGACGTGCCGTGACGTGCCGGATGGTTTTAGAACACGCGCTCGTTTATGCTCCTGTACGGCGACGTGCGTCGACGTTCAGACAGATACGGACGCATAAACGATGACGTGACGTGCCGTGACGTGCCGGATGGTTTTAGGTTCTCCCCTAAAAAGCCGTGCGTCAAAGTTCCATTTTTTCAATTTTGTTTACTTTTGGTGTTCTTCATTGTGAGCACATGCTCACTCACTATCGTCCTGAAATGAGACATTTTTTTCTGATTATTTTCTGTATTCTCAAACAAAAATGTCAGCAGTTTAGCTTTTATTCCCTGGCTATTCACAACAAAATAACAGAGCCTAATGGGCTGGATGCAAATTTGTGAGTGACTTTGTTTTGAAATCATAGCAATCCACAGAACACCAAAGAATTTGTCGTGCGGCAAAAAATGCGAAAATTTAATCTGCACATTCTGAGAGTCGAACCCTGAACGAACCACTTCGCCATGGTGTCATAGTTGCTGCTGGCTGTATAGTCCGTGTTATTGCTGCAAAGCAATTGTGCAGCCGCAGCAAACCATTTGTGCACGCGCACTGTTGAAAAACACAATGTGTTTTCGCCTGTTCTTCTGCTCTGCATTCAATGAACTGCTCAAAAGATTTGAGCGAAAGACGGAATTTCAAAAGACTTGAATCTGTGGGTTGTTTCGAATTTGAGTTGCAATCTCCATTCTCCAGTCAAAATTGGTTGTTGTCGCATATATTCAATTTCAATTTGGCACACAACTTGATTGAATTTTGCTCGCTGACGTACGGCTTTTTAGGGCAGAACCTAAAATGCAACGTCACGGCACGTCACGTCATCGTTTATGCGTCTGTATCTGTCTGCACGTCGACGCACGTCGCCGTACGGACGCATAAACGAGCAAAAATTTTAAAACCATCCGGCACGTCACGGCACGTCACTTCACGGCACGTCATCGTTTATGCGTCCGTATCTGTCTGCACGTCGACGCACGTCGCCGTACGGACGCATAAACGAGCAAAAATTCTAAAACCATGCGGCACGTCACTTCATCTCACGTCATCGTTTATGCGTCCGTGTCTGTCTGTACGGCGACGTGCGTCAACGTCCGGACGGCTAAACGGGCCTTTACACTCACTTATTTACTCCGTCGGGCCATGCTGATTGGCTGAGTGCCTGTGATGGATTTGTTTGCTTGGGCGCAACAAGCTTGGCGTAATAAATTAGCTGTTTGCCAACAAAACGGAGCAGCATTACTGCAGTGAGATTCGTTGCTGCAGGGACGCCTGGGTGTACTCCGTCAACGAGCAGCCTCTACGAACGATCTCGAACTATTTCGGCGCTCAAATCGGCCTGTATTTTGCATGGCTTGGGCATTACACGAAAGCGCTCTGTGTGCCCGCCGCTATTGGCGTCGTGATTTATTGGTTCGGCCTTTTGGACTTCACGGAAGACGACGACGATTTGGAGAAGGCGTCGGTCTTCGACTGGCAGGTGTGAAAACGTGGACCAGTATGAAGTTTAGCGTTGCTGATTTAGAGATGTCAAAAAAATCCCTATTTTTTTCTTAAAAATTTTTTTTTAAATTTTTTTAAATCAAAGTTGTTCAGAATTTTTCAGGGAGTCCGAATATCACCATCTGAGAAGCCACCGACTTACCATATGACCCCCACTCATATGGGAGGAGGGTGAAAATTTCAGACTTGGTTTCGGCGACCCCATTTTCCCACCGACGACATCACGTCTCGTGTTTTGCCTCTCAATTCACCTCAAATAACACGGAAACAAGTTCAACAACAAACCGGTGTGATCATGCTGACGACACGAGGCGAAACAGCAACGAGCAACCAACGAAGTTACGAAGTTACGCTTGCAGTGTCAGACAGTGCAATTTCGACCTTTCGAGATCCTGAAAAACGATGCATAAATGTGAGTTCTCTGCTTCTATCTCACCTTAGCGGCATCGGAATTTGTTGAACTAGCCTTTGCGACGCTCAAGTACTTCAATGCACGAGTCCATCATCACTCACCAAGGCTGAAAACAGTCGATAAATCGATCCAGAATACCACCTGCAGCGTTGAAGACTAAGTGACAAGGTAAAGTCAAAAAAAATTTTTGTTGGACTTTCGAAAAATTATGCCAAAAACGGCATTTTCAGGGCACATTAAAGAAAAAATTTCAAAAATTTTTAATAAAAAAATTAAAAAAATGCTCATTTTTTTACTTAAAAAAATAATAAAATTTTTTTTTGACCGTTACATCTCTATGCTGATTAGCTGCATGCTATCATGGATTTGATTTTGGCTTCTTTGACTTTTAGATCAGAGGTAACGAAGCTGATGTGGGTTTTGTGACTCATTGTATTTGCAGATGCTGACAGGCAATTCAAAATAGCCTAAGTGACCTGGTACTATTTAGAAAACTCGGATCACTGCCAATTTTGAGTTCCCGCGTCATGCATGAAACTGTTTACCTGTCTAAAAAATAATTTTGGTCAATCTGCACTACTTCATTCACATTTTCAGCTCGTCTCTGATGTCTCGTTTGTGCTGTTCGCTCTCGTGAACTGCCTTTGGTCGACTGCTTATCTTGAATCGTGGAAGCGCAGACAAGCGGAGCTGATTTACCAGTGGGGCGGCAGCAGCCGGAGTGACAAGCACAATATAAAGTCGCTGCTATTGGAGCCGAGACCGGAGTACAAGGTGGGACGATCCATTTTGACTTGCTGTTTCACATTGTTGTGCAAGCAACCATCGCCGCAAGTATGAAAGGGCACAGCTTTTATGGATTCTCAATGTTCATCAAACCTTTTTCAGGCAGAGTGGTATGAAGCGAGTCCAGTCACCGGTCGTTTGGAGCCTCAGTACCCCGAGTGGAAATCTCGGCTGTTTCGATTCGGCATCTCAGCGCCAGTGACAATATTCTTGATCACTTTGATGGCTTTTGGAATGTTCGGCATGCTACGACTGCAGACATTCTGCGATCAGTAAGTTTGATGCATTCGGTGGCACTCTAAATTATAGGCAATCAGCTGATTGGTCGGGGATCACGTGCATGCTTGCTTTCTGTGCAGGACAAACTGTGCGATGTGTCTATTTTTGGCTCTACTCATGAACACCATTGCAGGCAGTTCGGCAGCTCATCAATCCTTGTCCGTTGGGTTGTGTACGTGCCAATCGTCGTCTATGCTGGCATGATCATTGTGGCTGATATGTTCTATCGGTCATTGGCTGTGTTCTTGAATGACAACGGTCGGTGAAACTTGCTGCAAAACGTTCACTGCTTTCGTATGCTGTTTTATTTTGGATGTGCGTGTGACTTTGTTCAGCTGGACGTTTTACCATCGTGCACTTTCTTTCACTGAAGTGAACTTTCACTTTCACTTGCACAACCGCAAACGAACTGATACATACAAACGCACATGCAGGCGTTACAGTGTTTGTTTGCTGTTGAGTTTCTTCACAACATAAGACACTAAACACACGGTTTGAAGAACGTGCACGGTTTTGAGACGAGCGTTTTTCAGCGGATCGTGCAGCGAATCATGTGTACTTTTCAAATTCAACCAAATGCCATGCCGATTGCAATTTGCAGAGAACTACCGAACAGACGAACAATACGAGAACTGTTTGATACTAAAAATACTGCTGTTCCAATGCATCAACGCGTATGGCTCGCTGTTTTACATCGCATTCTATTTGAAGGACATGCAGCGACTGCGTGAGGTAACAGCGATGCGATGCACGCATTTTCGTTCGTTTTTGTAACCAGCTGATGATTGGCTGCATTCGAATGAGACACTGTTGATTGATTGAGTGATTGGTTGTTGTCTGGAATCACAAGCCGTTGTTTTGTGAAATAAACATCTGGAATTGGAAAAGTTATATAGTTTTCAAAGTAGCCTTTAAAAAGGAAGTTGAATTCTTTTTTGTTGCAGACTCTGGCCACATTGCTGATCAGTCGTCAAGTGATGCAGAATTGTTTTGAGGTTGTGGTGCCTTATGTGAAAGAACGCTTCAAAATCAGTCGAATGACATATCGGATGACGAAATCATTGAGTGAAACGTCATTACGCCAGCATGTGCAGGCGATCAGGCAACGCAAGAAAGAGGTCAACGGCGTTTATTGCGAGTTGACATGCGCAGAAATAATGTTTTGTGAACACGTGAGCGTGAGCTGCATATGGCATCAGCGGCAGCAGTTTGAAGAGTTGTCATTGATTTGGAAGTGGAAGTGTCCTTTTTCAATTCGGTTCACCCGCATCGATTTGTTTGCTGTCATTTGTCTGTCTTTTCAGGATTCCGAGCATCGCGCCTCGCAGTCAGAGTGCGAACGGTTGATTCCATCCGACACAACGGACTCATTGTCAGTGGAGTCCGCGTGTGCTGCTTCGCCCATCATCAGTCCCACCGTTGAGCACGCTGAAACAGGTGAAATAAAAATGCTGCTTTGCGTTTTATACTAATAACAGAAATGTGAAACAAATGAAAAAGAAAATGGTTTTGTTTTTCAAATTTATAGAATATTTATCATTTTATTTTATCAACATCAAGCAGGGCCAGGGGGACAGAATAATTCAAAACATTTTGATCCAAGACTTAATAAATGTGCCAGGGCTATCAGTCTATTGAGTCGGTTGTGTGTGAGACTTGAATGTGCAACATCACTGAACGCTAAACGTCAATAAAAATTCTTTTAGGTTTACGTCAACGGCGCGCTGGCCATGAGTCAAACGGTCAGCCAATCAGCACACAGCACTCAGATGCGAGCAGCACAAATACAGCCATTCAGCATCGTGCCAGCGTTCGTTTGCCTGTGCCCGAATTCAACGTCGATTCAACCACCGCGCCCGAGATTTACCAATCCGAGTTGGAGTGTTTGTTGCCGTGGTGAGCGTTTCTTTCTAATGCTTTGGGTTGTTTCCCCACAGACGTCTGATATGAGGATTTTGTTTTGAGCAAAGTTTCTTTATGTGTGCTGAAACGAAACAAACCTTTTTACCGACAAGAAAATAAATCAGATCTTATTATCGACCTTTTTAAATTTCAACCGACAACCTGCGAAAGCGATTTCGAAGTCGCATCGATTTAATTTTCAGCTACGGCACCCCGCTTGACGACCACCTCGAAATGTTCATCCAGTTTGGCTACGTGCTCTTGTTCTCGCCGTCATTCCCGTTGGCCGCCTTTTGGGCGCTGTTGAATAATCTGCTGGAAATTCGCATCGACGCCTTCAAACTGTGCAACAACGTGCAGAGGCCGTTCGGACGCTCGTCGGTGGACATCGGGGCTTGGCAGGTCTGTCCCGTCGGCGATTGGCTGTTTGTTATTATCAACTTTTTTTTTAGATTCTGCGACTGAATGCCTGTAAAAGCAGTTGAAATTTCTACTTTTGCAGTCGTCTCTTTTTCAGTACGCGATGGAGATGATGGGCGTGGTTGGAGTGATCGTGAACTGTGCGCTCATTGGTCAGTCCGGCTTGATCGTGCGCCTGTGGCCTGGTCTCGACTGGGGCGGGCAGTTGTTCATTGTCATCATTTTGGAGGTGACGCAACTTGATTTGGTATTGTTTGTTGTTTGATTTAGTTTTTTTCATACCGCACCATACCTGTACGACGTCTTTGGGCTTGTCAAAACAGGGATGGTGAATCTTGCCCTCATGTGGTGAACATTACCGCAAATCTTAAAATACGCATTATCATTTTTTAGGTTCTGTGACTCAATACAGACGTAGACGTCTTAAGGAAGGGAAACTAAGTTTCAATCTTTATCTGTCAATGGAAAACCGCCTAAACGACTCGTCCTTATTTAGAAAACTTTGATCACTTTGAAATTTTGAATCCCCGCGTCATGCATTAAGCTGGTTTACCTATCTATGCGCGCATGAGTCTCGGCACCAAAAGAAAAGTTCATACGAGCTCAACGTCAGTTCCTGCAAATTCAACGCGCGGGTAGAGACTGACTTGCATTCTGTCTGCTGATTGGAAACCTAACAGTTCTGTATCTGACAAGCAACAGCCAATCAACTCACATACATTTTCGAGCGAGAACTATTGAATTCCGTTTTGTTTTTCAGCACCTTATTCTTGCGGTCAAGAACGCCATGGACGCTGTCATACCAGACGTGCCTGAATGGGTCATGATTGAGCAGGCGAAGGTCGAATTTCAGCGGCGCGAAGCACTCAAGGTAACGTTTGGCCATTAGAACCGGTCAGACGAAACAGTAGCACAGCACTCATTATCCAACATGTGACAACACAGACACATCCTGGTGGATGCAACAATGGCAATGTAGCTCGGTTCCTGTAATGGATTGTAGAGTGGTTCAAACGCGTCGCACCGAAATGACGTCAGCTGCTTTTAAGAACACCCGTTTCTCATGCACACGAATTTCAGTTTTGTTCACCTTTTCACGTGTGCCCCATGTAAAAGTGCGCTAAACTTCCGGTTTCGCTAAACCCTTCAACGATCCGCTAAAGTGTGCATTCCCGTGTATAGCCAGCGCATGTTTGAGAGCACAGGACGTCATGTCGGTGCGACACATTTGAAGCAACAAAAGAAACTCCATTATACCGATATGTCAGCATGACGTCGGCCGGGCGAGTCGCCGTGGTCCGGCGAATCCAACAGCAACGAACGTGTTTGCCACCAGCTCGCCATTATCGATGAGTCCCATCAAGCATCAGCGTTCGTCGAGTAACGCTGCACGTCCGACTTGGTTGCATCGGAAAAGTGAACGTGACACTGAGACGAGTGCAACTGGTGGCCATCAGGGCGATACATCAGCGAATTCAGCTGCGAGTGGTGTCAGTCAACAGCGGCACACGGAGCTCTGATACATCAATCTACAATCGCATCATCAACCGTTTGCTGCATCTCTCCATGTGCTGGTCCTTCCATCTCTCCTTTGGGTCTCCGAATTTCATGCTGTTCATACAGTTTTATCGGAGTATCCTGCTTTTCGCGAAATAAAATGGATGGATGGATGGATGGATCTCTATGAATTCGGTGGTGCACTTTTGGTTGCAACATCGGTGGTGTTTTTGTGCGGTGTGACGTTTCGGTTTCACTGTCTGTCACCACAGCACACACTGGCAGACACACGCTTGTTATGAGCTGGCTTGCTTGCAGCCGCTTTGTGCCAGTGTTTATTGGTGCGAACGACGAAAAACTTGACCGTTTTGGAAAAATGCAGCATCCAGCGTGCATTCATGAAGCGTGAAGCGTCCCTTCATTTCACGGCGCTTCAAGTTTCAAAGCACGCGCACATTCATGCAACCGCCCGACGCCAGAGCGGCACTTTACGGCGCTTCACCATTCCGGCTGCAGCATAGTTGTATGCGTGTGCATGAATGCGTCATTAGCATAAGCGCGTGCATGAATGGGCCATTAGCATCAGCTCATGCTGACAGCTTTTTTTTGTATCGTTTGTGAATAGATTTCCGGTGGCTTTATCGGTGCAGTTTTTGGTGATCGCTTCTCTAGTTCGGTTGTTTTAGTCATCGCTTCGGTTCTGATTCTGAGTACTACCTAGTCAAATTTTCTTTTCATATATCTTCATATTTTCTGCTGTACTTCTGATCATTTGCTGGAAAATTTCGGACTTTTATGCCTGTCGTGTTTTTCACTCAAAAAGTCTCAACTTTTGTTGCTTTTGCTTTATTTTGCGTTTTTGTGATCATGCTTTATTTGGCTGTTTATATTGAGTACAGACTTTCTATTTTTGCATTCTCAATTTTGCACACTTTGCGAAAACAAACTGTAAAAAATTTCCAAAACATTATAAACGCGCCTTAAGAACGCTCGTGAACTTTGAGTCAACAGGTACTTGAGTCTGCGGTGGAGGCTCTTTGATCTTCCAGATTTAAAATTGACAATTGCTTGGCGTGTGTAATTAGTTTACGATGTATTCCTCATTTACGTATTGACTACAGTCGTTTCGAGACCCAATTTGGCAACGATGTCATTGAATCATTTAACCCGAAGTGTTCACACTTCACGTTACGATGTACACTGTTTTTATTTCGCTTGTTGTCGCTTTTTTGTTTTGGCAGTATTTTGCTTTTTTATCCTTGGTATTATCTTGGGAGCATTATTGGTGAAAGAATCTCAAATTTGCTTAAGCGTTTGAGTCACAGTTTTGGTTTCCGCTTTTGTGTGTAGCAATAGCAGACAGGTACAATTACCTATAGATAATTTATGGTTTATTTGTTTTGTTTGCGTTTACCAGGTTTGTGGTAACTTTGTTGGTGTCAGACGTCAGACGTGACGCATTTTAAACAGACTATCCTGTTTTTATTGTGTAATCAAAAGTTGGGCGTTTCTAATGGTCAGTTTGACTGGACTGGAAATGTTGTCGTTCTTCAAATTCTTCTGATATTTGGTTATAAGAAGTAGTTTTTGTCAGCTTTCACTTGTGTTGGGCAACGTCCAATGTGGAAAAACTTGCAACTATCGTTATGCATAATCAGCTTTTGTAAATCATGGCCAAATCTGCTATTTTCCATTATCACAAGGACCGGGTTACAATGTGAATTACCTGCAGATTTGTGAATGAAACATTGCTTTCCTGTGAATGATAAGTAAAATACGGTGGTGGCAAAGCACGGAGAAAATGTTTCTTGATTTGTTGACTCGTCTCGGTTTTAAAATGGACACATTCTCTGACACATTTTAAGAAAAAGCCGTTCAGCCCTGGAAGCCCATAGCCATAGCCCATTGAAACGTCAATTGCAGCAGTTTCTGTTCTTTGGAACTTGGCGAAACCTGTAAACCACCAAACACACGATGCAGCTCACAAATACAGAAGAAAACTGATCTTGTTGTCAAGCTGTGCTAGCTAACACAAACACCAGAATTTGAATTTGTCTTTTATTCAGTGGATGTGCGTTTTGAGCCTGGTAGCAGCAGCTGAGCTAAAGTGGACCAGCGCTGTGTGTTTTAAAGCTAACAGGGAACGAAAAACACGAAGATTTGCGTGGTGGTTTAGATCTGTAAAGATTCAACGAAATTTTTTGTTGCTGTTTCAGCTCAGGACACTCAGTGATGTAGTTTGTAGTTTTGAGTGTGATTATTACACGTTTGCACCTGTACGAAAAGATGCGAGTTTTTGTCAACATATACGGTTACGGTAATTCCGGTGCGAAAGCTGCACGTTCACGTAAATGTACGGTAACTTACCGTGTCAACCGATTTTCATGGCCTGACCAAAAATTCCTGAAGTTGCAAGTCTTGGACAGGATTTTACGTTTTTTTCCGATTACATTACAGTTTTGCACATGCGGTCATTTTGCAAACAATCAAGTTCGTGTTGGGATTCGTATACTGTATTGACCAATGACCAGTCAGTGTGCGCTGGTTGAATTTAAAAATTTGATTTAAAAATGCAACACACCTTTATCGCAAACAGCTTTAGCTGAAGCGGCTTTGCAGTGTAACATTTATGTACATTGACTTTAGTGCAACAATCAATGTCGCGGATTTATTCGTCAATATTCAGAAACGTAAAACGTTGTTGTTGACAGATAAAAGTGTCAATGCAAAATAATTTCTTCTTCCGTCTGAAAGTCGATCAATCAAATCGATTATTGCACTAATTTAGAGGTGTCTTCAAATTATGATGTTATTGGTTTTGGGTTTGCGTTTCACATGGTATTTCTGATTTTATTGTCGACCATAACAAAGAGCGATTTAAATTTATTAGGGTTCAAACGGAAGTGGGGTCACGATAAATACCATTGTTACGTTTTCCTATATAAAATTTCGTTCATCCTGAATTCGGGAAGCACACACAGACGCTTGGCATATGGCCAGCCCCGTCCCAATCCACTGCTGCAAGCCCCCAGTCTGCGCTTTTCCACCACACGCCATAGATTTCCGGGCAAGATAACCCTCTCAATAGCATTTGACGTTCCCGCATTTTCGAGGTTTCATTTTCCGCTGCAGTGGTAACCTGACCACACGCGACACAATACACGGTGTTGCAGAATTGCGACGCTGGAAAAACGCAGAACATTCTGGTATCCTGAGACGTCCGGTTTTCAGGAATCAATCTCGGGTGTCTGGAAAAAACACAATCCAAAATTTTAAAGCAATTTTATACAAAAAATCCATTTCCTATAACTGATCACCACACCGCAGTTTTTCACCGAAATCTATTGTGCTTCTGGAACACCGTGTACTAGACTGCAAGAGTAGCTGAATTTTCGCGCAAAAATTGGAATATGACACGAAGCTTAGAATCCATTTGCTGTGGTAAAAGCTACGGAATAGTAACAAATCTCAGCAAGGGTTTTGTTGTATTTTCACTGCGCGCTGACAGACAGATTGTTGGAAAAAATCGTTTTTTCGCTTAGTTTCTGTTTTTTCACTTTTTTGTACAACTTATTCTAAATGAGTTTTTCTTTGTATGTTTTGCAAAGACAGTTTTCATGTAATTCTTTTTACATTCTCCAATCTCGGAAACAAAAAACAGTGGACTTTTTTATTTTTAGTTAAAATTGCTGTGAAATGTTGCTTTCAAGGTTATCTTTCATCTTCAATACGGGATTTACTATAACAATTTTCAGGAATTATATTTCAATTGCAAAAAAAACTGTGTATTTGCCAACACTGAAATAAAGACGTTGTTGCATTATTATAACGGGCGATTGTAAACAAATAAAAATACACAATTCAAATCGTAACGGCGGCTCTATTTTCGCCCATCGACAAACAGCCAGTTCAGTGTCACCGCTGTTTCTTCTTGGCTCACTGATATTTTGCGCAGCTGCAGTATAATGGGAGGGTTGCTGTCGATTTTCGGGTGAGCAGCACTTTGCAGGATTTTTGCGATTTTTTTGGTGCATAATTTCAGTACGTATAATTCCTCTTTTCGCCCATATGCCAAAAAACCACGCCAAAGATGATATTTATGATGATATCGGGTTGATTTCCTGTGTGAGTGTGTGTGTGGCCGTGGGCGTCCGTTTTTTTGGCTGATGCATTTTCACGTGTGCCGCATCTAATTCGAATTTCGTATTCCCAAAGGAATTTTTTGAACGCACCAAAACAAGAATAAAATCGAGACCGGATTTCTTTTTGATATTTTCATTTCCAAAATTTTGCTTGAATGCGCGCTGAACTTTTGGCGGCTGTGAACGCCGTGTTCTCGTTGTATTATCGATTTTCTGGCGATCGTCAGTCTTCGGCGGCCAACCTCACCATGATATACTCGTAAATTTGTAACTTCTTGTAATTTGTAATTCGAAATTTGTAACTGGTAAATTCTCGTTATTATATATACGGTATGCAGGCACAGTCGAACAAACGCACAGGCACATAGAAGTTTCACCAGTACCGCGTGAGCCTGTGCGTTTGGTGTCATGGTACAACATTTCGGTGTTGTAACAACGTGCACAGTATATTCATCAGAAAAAAACTAGGTATATCGGAGAGAGTCGGTCTTATGAAATATAGCGGGTGCGGCCACACATTTCATACGATGATTTTTTTTAGTGACACCCGCATAACAATCAGCAAATTCAGCAAAACCTTTGCTAAATTATTTCAGCAGCGAGCCGAGCGAGCCCGAGTGTCACGTGAACGACTGGTACTATTTTGCGGCCGCCAGTTTCGGCTCGTTTCTGGCCGTTTTTCTGATCACCGTCGTGTCTCGCTTTGTGGGCCGACGTTTTTTCGACCAAAAGCCAGTCAAACTCGCTGAGCCCGAAGATGAGACGGAGGAAACAACCAGCTCACCTGGATGGGCCGCTAAATTTGGGCCCCGATTCGCGTGTCTGCTGGTAAGTGGAGATTTGATTTGCTGATAACAGGATGTATGGTGGTATGACGTGGGCCAAAACTGCCCCTGGTTCCACACCTGAAGGTAGTTTCTGCGGTATCTTATTGTTACATGGGTTTCTGCGATTCATTTTGGCGTTTGAGCATTTAATTTTTTTAATATTCGAGATCACTGCTTCTTAACGAGATAATGATACTGAACTCACGCACACGGACCTTTTCCAAAATTTTTGGCTTGCAGAACTTTCTCAGCCATTGTGTACTCAGTACCAGTCATTGCTATTTTTTCATTTCAAATGGATAAAAAGAATTGAGACAAGCGTTTTGTGTTTTCGAGGATTTCTTTAAATGAATAGTTCAAATCAGATTGTCCATTGCAGCCAACAATCGAGTGGGTCGCAAATCTACTAGCGTTTATGCTCTACATTTGCGACGTCGGCAGGTAACAAAAACTGGTGTTTCCGAACGTTTTCTGAACCCATTCAAACTGCCTGACTGCAACTTCACAGACCAACGTACCGCGATCGATTGTGTCACTCGTACGCGGACAGCTGCACGCAGCACATCGACACCGCACTCAACGTCGTCTTCTTGCTGTTCTTCATTCGCAGGGTCAGTCATTTTGTCAACACTGCCCTAAAAAACTATTTTAGGCGATGGTTTTAGCGCCAGGGCTAACCCAGAAAGGCGCACTGAACGACGTCGAGTGGGGTGCCTATCGAGTTTTCTCTGTCATTAAGTGCCTACACACCCCTCGGTGGGGCTCGATCCCCCGAACACACAGGCAAGAGTCTAACGCGCTACCACCAGGCCACGAGGGTGACATTTTACACGTGAAAGCCTGTCCTTTATGACAGTTGAATGAAAGCGGCGCACGCTGTCCCGCACATTACCAGGCGATCGGGCAATTGCCTATTGCTTGTTGGTGTCCGTTTCTCTGTGGTTCAAAGCTACAAACTCAGAATGTGTTCAAAAGCATGCCATTTCGGAGTGATGTGTGAAAGCAGCATCATTTGTTCCGACTGATTCCAACTTCGTTTTTTTTTCAGATGGTGAAATCCGAGAACCGTTTGTGCACGGTCGTGTCGTGCGTGTCCGTGATCGATTTCATCACAATTCCGCAGAGTTTCCTTGCGCTTACACTCGGACGCACCTGGATCGGTGCGCATTTTGCTTGCTTGTTTTTTGTTGATTGGCTCGGCTAGCGTGACTTGATGAAGCAATCCAGTACATTGCGACCGAAGATTACATACAGTGTATAAAAAAATGCGACTGAATTTATGAAACAATTATACTGTGAACATGTGCTTTCTGGCAGCTCTTGTATCGCACGCAGTTGCGCATGATGACTGGTTAGCGCTGAATACTGAGAAGAGAAAACGCATTCATGAACATAAACAGCACTACATGAAATCATGGCAAAATGTCGGTTTCAATTTGAAATTCCCGTTGCATTAACGAAAAGCTTGCAAGCAAAGAGTCGCATTGTGTTGTTGCGGTGTGCCGCAGGTCTCCGGTTCGTGCGTGTGGCGCGTGTCGGCTGCGCGCTGTGCAGCTGCGGCTGGTTGGCGTCGTGCGCACGTGCGCGAGTGTGGACTGGTGCCGTGCGACTGGTGACGCTGCTGCTGCTCGCTGCCGCGGTCGTTCACTTGGTTCGTGCTGCACGATGGAGTATGATTGAGTTCTTGTGAATTTTTTCTCGCTGTCTACCCGTTTGTGCGAGAAACACCAAAACTCTAATATTTTATGAAGCCTTTTTTCTTAAAACTCCATGTATTGGTTTATTATTGTGTAGATTGTGTAGATTTATCCTCGGAAATTTTATGTTGATTCACGTGAAGGGATCAGCCAAACTGAAAGTCCGGGTTGCTGTGCATATGTGACAAGTGCATGTTTCGCAAATTCGGTTTGGAAATGATAAAAACAGGCTACGGCACGGCGGATAGAAGCTAAAAAATAAATAATTTTTAACTGAAATGATTTTCAATTTTAGTTTGAAAACAACCACAACCCATTCACGGGCGAGAAACCAGTGCAATCGATCGAATACTGGGACACGATTCAGTTGATGGTCTACACAGCATCAACCGTGGGCACCAGTGAATTCCATCTTTACTCGCCGCTGGCCAGATTTGCGTTGACTGCGTGGATGTTGATTGGTTTGGTAAGTTTTACTCGGGTTTTGTCTGTTTTATGCTACTCGATAGATATCCTCTATCTCTCAACAAGTGTCGGTTGACTGTTTTTCTGATTATTGTATAATGAAACTAAGCAGCACGGCGAATGCAATCAGCAGAGGCTTATTCATTTTTTCAGATCATGTTTGTGAACTACCACTCAACGACGCAAGTGGCCGGCAGTGGCGAAAGGTAGGACGAGGGAAGACTTTTTAATGAGCGTTCTAAATAAGAATTACAGCGAAGAAACCCCGATTGAAGGTCACATGAAATTTGTTTTTAAAAAATCTGCTTCAACGTTACAGATTTGTCGTTGTACACGGTCACCACACCAAGGATCAGGTTGAATCATTTCGGGCTGCATACGACGGCAGTGCTGGCAAAGTGCTTTTGTTAGAGAGGTTCGTTGGCTGGTGCTGCACACCAGTGACACTGGATAAAAGAGTCAACTCTGTGTGACCAGTGTTTTCACACACGCAACAAGATTTGGATGAACATTTTTGTTGAAGCACAATGTTGACTATTCATTTTTATCACTACATACACCACTGTAATGCCAGTCCCTAGCATGCCCGTGCGACAGCGTGGTGGATCGTGTTACGACAGCCGCACTACAATTTACAATGTACAGTCAAACTCTGAATTATAGACAATCAGCTGATTGGTTGGTGATCACGTGATGCATGCTTTCTGTGCGGAACAGATTCCGCCACCACATCAATGCCTACACAGAAAACCTGCATCACGTGATCACCCACCAATCAGTTTGATTGCCTGTAATTTCAAGTAGTACCACATCGTCGTACGGGCGCATGATCCGCAGCACAAACAAAACAATCTTCGTTGCACGCACTCGTGAGAGCACAAAAGCGTGTGTGTGCGCGTGTGTAGATCGAAGTCGTCACCGGAATGTCATTGAACAGTCTGCGAAGTGCACTATTTCCATAATATACCGTATTTACGCAACTATTCTTTCTCATTTCACGAATCCACCAAAAAGCACCGAATTCAAATGGATCCAATTGCACAGAATCTTACGGGAGTTCATTCTTCTTCTTTTTTTGCAGCAGCGCAGCGTCTGGTCAGACTTTTGCCGGGCGTTTCAAGCATCATTTCGGTGACAACGTTCAAGTGCTTTATGGCAGCAGCATGTGAGAAACAGTGATGTGTGAGACCGAAGATGCAATAATGATACATCGTTACACAAAATGGATATGTATGCACGTTACTGAAAATCAATAGTCAAACACACTTTGGCCAACAATTAGTTTTCATTTACTGCTGTTGACCAAATTGTTACAAACTGTTGAACAGGCTTCTTGAACACCCGCAAACTGGCCGTTAGAAATGCCCACTGTATGGGGTAAAAGACGTTTTTAACGTTGACACGATGTAGATGACTTTAGCGAGTTTTTTAATGCCACACGTGGCTGGCGTCTCTGAGCGGCAAGTATTCTCAAGCAGTAGATGATTGAACCTGTCAATTGCAATTCTCTTTGGTACATTCTTGATATTGTCAATTCTGCCACCATTTTTTTGGACCATGATTTGTTCAAATGTGCAATTTCACCCACTTTGGAGATCTCCAATCATGGCGGCTTGTCGATGTTCCACGCATGTTTTAACGTAAATTGTACAGTCGAACTCTAAGTTATAGGTAATCAGCTGATTCGTTAGTGATCACTTAATGGACTGATTTTTCCATTGCTGTGAAGGCGGAGTTTGGTTTGCACAGAAAGCCTGCATCACGTGATTGCCAACTAATCAGCTGATTGCTTAAAGTCTGAAGTTAACTGTATAGCGGTTAAGTTTTTTGAATATCTGGAAATATCGCTTTTTTAAATCCATTTGCGTTTTCGGTGTGTTTGAATACTTTTAAAGTTTTGTGAGTGCGGATTTATTCTTCTCAGCGGCGCTTGATATTATTTCCAGGGTTACTGTAACAATAGTTCAACCAAAAACTCAATATTTTTACTGATATCACTTGCCACTGGACAAGGCATGTAAACGGTGGTTAACTGAACACACACTTCAAGATAGAGGCAAAAGTTATTAAAGCAAAATGTTGAACTCTTTTTAGACCACTGTTCTTTTCAGCGGTATATGCATAAGGATGTTGTTTGTGGTGTTTCGTTTTGCGTTTAAAATTTTAAAACGAGCATTTTCTTTCAGTGATTATGCAGCTGCACATAGACAAACACAAATTATAATGTTCAAAACTCAATTTTATCAGGGATATCAATGTAAAACTTTCATGATCAACCTTTTTCAGGCATCAAAATCATGCAGGTGCTGCAAATAGTGGATCTGCTTGTTACTGTAAACTGATTTGTTCATCGTTGACACCATCATTACTCAAAAAACCATTTAATTTTTTCCACAATTCCTTCTGAAAATCGTTATTACTGTGTTTAGTTTTGTTGACTGGTGGTGAATAAAACTGGGATTAAACAACAACGCATGCAGACAGAGAATTTACCTTTTGAATAAAGCATCAGAGCATTGTTCTCCGTTCTGACTATCTACAGGGTGGCCCAAAACTCATGGACAGTTTCAATTCGATTTTCCCCTTTCAATCATAAAACCGTTTTTTGACCAAAGTTGGAACACTGTACAAATCTGGGATAAATATGGTAATTTGGGAAATAAAACATGGACTCTGCGAATGCAAACCGCAAACGACAGGAGACTTTTGGCAATATTGAAACATTTGCAGATTTTTCAAAATTTGATTGAAATGATGACTTTTGCACGTGCCGACTGTAATGTCCTAGTTTAGCCTTCGTGTCTGCACTCTCACACACACACGTTGACTTCCAACGCTCATCTACTTTTTTCCTAGATGGTCAACCCAACGGTTTTCATATCTTTGTTCCGCTATTTTGTTTTGATTCGTTCTTGTACATATAAAAGTTCTGTGTTTTATGAATTCAGAATGTGCCGTCCGTGCCATTTTGTCCCTGGATCTTTTTATTGTTTTTTGTCATCGTTTTAATTGAGTAAAAAAAACCAAACGTCCACCGGTCATCACACACAGCAGCTCGAATTGGTTGGCAGTTCGGTGGTGCCGTTACACACTCCAAAGCAGAACATTGCACGGCAATGGAATTGATGTGTGATTTCAGCGAACCAAAGCTTGAGTATTTTCTAGAAAGTACAAACAAGTTCAACCGTCAGTAATTTTGTTGGGCATTTTTGTGCATTCAAAGACGTGGAATACCGATAACGTTTCTCGTTTCAAAATTTTTTTTCACACGCGCAGAGACACAACGACAACTTGCAACGACGACACTGCAGTATTGCAGTCGGCTGCGTGTGTTGCGCAAAATAAACACGAACTGAACATTGATTTTGCGTCCTGTATTAAATTGCAGGAAGAATCCGAAACGAGAAAATTTATGTATGTATATCTGAAAGTTCAAGTTCACATTTCTGTGGTGTGCAATTTTTAAGTGACAAATTTTCTCTGCGCGTACGCAGCGTATGTTTTGATCATTCGTATCCGCTGAAACGATCGATAAAAATTGAATTTCTCATCTTCATTTTTTCTGCTGTGTTGCCGAACTGAATTTGTTGCATCACTTTGGAAATTCACACCCTTAAAAACGACTTCGCGGCTGCATTCGCACGACCACACGGCATGTACAGTGGTTGCATCCATCCAGCCAGCTGATTGGTTGCATTTGATTCTATTGATTTGATTGGTTGTGTCGTCGAGGAATTTCTCTGAGAGGATCTTTGCTATTGCTGTGTGCTGTGATTGAACGTTCTCGAGTACAAAAACTGCATGGTTTTGCATGCGAGTCTGTGTGCATAACATTGGATCGATAAATAAATTTCAAAACATTGCTCGGCTGTCTGTGTGTCGCCCTAATCATACACAGCGTTATTATTTCATTCGTACGCACAAGTTTCTGTGCAGGTAAAAACATCATGCACAAACAGCGAGCCTTCCAACCTGCGCTCCTCGAAATGTGTTCCGAAAACGATTTTGCGATGTTTGTTTTTTCTTCTGTTAAACTCGGAATTTTTTGGTTGAGGTGGTCAATTTCAAATGTGAAATAAAAACTTGAAATTTGACTGAACTACATGTTCGTTTGTGTTTTCAGGACTTCCAATTTTTTCATGCTCCTACACATTCCATCGACAGTCGGTTTCAGTGGAAGTTTTCTCGACAACACAGCTGAAAAGTAACAAAAGTCCGGTCCAAAATGAACGTCTCCTACGACATTCAACTGAACGACGACGAGGACGAGGACGAGGACGAGTTGGGCTTGAACGACCACCGGTCACACCTGTCGCACAACTATCAGAGCGCGTTTTCATCGTTTCCGACGTATTCGAACGAGGCGAACAGAAATAATAATAACAATAGTAATAATAATGCCCGAGCACAAACCTCGCAACGCAACGCGGGCAGCGACAAGCGACCGATCAACAACGACGAGCCGGTCAACTACGGCACGGACAGCGGCGCAACGACGATGACGGACGACGCAGTGAGGCTGCGCCACGAGACGTCACCGTCGTCGGGCGACTCTGAGCGGTCGTGCGAGCACACCAGTGACCCGCGACCACGACGGGCTGACGACCGCACTGCAGCGACGGGCGATCCCGTGCACCTGCAGTACCTGTCGAGTCGCCCGGTCTGCTCGGTGGTGTTCCGCGACTTTGAGCACGTGCTGAAGTTGATCAACGGCTTCGGCCGCTACCATTTGCTGTTCGTGTTCGCATACCAGTGGACGGTGAACATGCTCTGCGCGACCGTTGTGCTGTCGTCGATCATGATGTACAAACCGGACATCTACTGCCATCAGGTTGGTTGGCGTTGGCGTGCTTTGTTGCAGTTGGATTTGTGAGCACTGTAATGTCTGGTTGAAACAGGCTGGCTAGAATTTGTGAACTGCACCGATACAAAGCCCACTGAGAACGCCTACTCAACAAATGTGTTGAGTTGCGCCGGCAGCTCTGTAAAAGTTTATAACATTTTTACGACTTTGTGCGACAAAATGTGCTGCATCATTTTGTTGAGTGAAAACAAATCAGTGGCAACTCAACAAAATAACAAATTTTCTTGAGCTACATTGTACCAGTAATAGCTCAACAAATCTGTTGAGTAGACAATGGCCAGTAGTGCAAAGCTAGCGCGGTTTGAGTCAGACCAGAATGAATTGCAAACCAAAATCGCACAATACAGACCGAAAACGGCACGTCGCTCGGCACGCTGAATCTGACGAAACACACGAGTCCGGCGGCACGCGACGAATTCTGCCGCGTTTACGAGTCGGGCGGCTGCGAGCGGCTGCAGTGGAGCGGCGCGTTTTATGGGCTCATTCAGGAGTGGACGATGATCTGCGATCGCGACTACATCACGGACGTCGTGAACACGGTACACACGGTGATTTGCTCGCTCAGAGAGAGGGAGACTGGAAATTTGGATTTGAAACAGAGAAATAATGTGTGGAAAATTGTTGTGAAAAAATGTTTGATTTATGAAACTTGTGGGCAAACCCGATTCTAGCGATTTTTCTGTCTAACATTGTTATCGTTTTCACAATTTTTGCTGGTGCTCCTGGTAGGTGCTACCGCTAACGTTTAGTAGCTAACTTTTTAGTAAGCTCAGTAGCAAGCTAGTTTAATGCAGCCTTAGATGAGCTTAGTAGCAAGTTTAGTAACAAGTGTCGTATCAAGTTTATTAGCAAGTTTAGCAGCAAGTTTAGTAGGATGTGTAGTGTCAAGTTTAGTAGCAACGTTTTCTGCACGGTTGCTTCCAGGAAACGCCTTTTCGTGTCCAGGTGTTCAGCGTCGCATCGTGGATGGCCATCTTCACGGGCGTGCTGGCCGACAAACTCGGTCGCAAACGGGTCTTCTATGTCGCGTTCCTCTTGTTGCTCGGCGCAAATGCGGCCGGTGCGCTGTCGCCGCACTGGCTGATATTCGCAGTGACTCGATTTTGCGCCGGTGTTGGACTGGTCGCTGGTTAGAACCGTTTGTTTGGAGCGAAATTTATTATCATATTTTTGTAGGTTCTGCGACTCAGTGCATCTGAGTCCCCTAAATAGGGCCGGATCACTTGCCAATTTTGAATTCCCGCGTCATGCATGAAACTATCTATGCGTACATTGTGTCTCGGTACAAAAATAAAAGATCCTAACTAAATGTTCAACAACGGGAGCCATTCTGTCAGCTGGCATGACGTGTCAAGTGTGGGCGATGGAAGTGACGGACGCGTCGCACAACATCATCATGAACATGGCCAGCAACTGGCATCTGAACTACGTCATCTGCGGCCTGCTCGCCTACGTCGCACGCACGTGGCGCGGCTTTCTGCTGTACGTTTGCGTCATTGGGGCGCCCTTGACCGTGGTGCACCTGATGTTCGTCGAATCACCGAGATGGCTGATACAGCGGGCGCAATTGGACAAGGTGACATGAGGGGGCGGGTCACGTGGCGGTGACGTCAGCTGGTGGCCGTGTTTTTATCGCAAACAAACTAGCAAGAGATCGTGCATTTAGCGATCAACACCTGGCGTTTGTTTTTCCCTCAGACAGACACACCAGCAAACCGGTTACTTGAAGTTTGTTTTCAGGCCGCGGCAGCGAGCAACCGAATCAGCCGCTGCAACGGGCGTTATGCCGACCGTGTTCTGATTAAAGGTACAACAGAGGGAGGGCTCTGCAATTTTCTGCACCTCATCGGGCGTAATACCGTTTTTTCACAATTGTTTCCTTCACATGATTCAATCAACATTACAGCAAATGCAACTTCGGTATTCCCCGTTGACTAACTGCATTTGAATCGGAGAACATATGCTGTATGCTGATTGGTTTTGGCCGTTGCTGTGAGGTGAGCTTGGATCACTTTTCTCTGCTAAAGGTGCTAGCCTCCAGTCGTTTTCAGGTGCCAACCTTCGTGACGTACCACGCGCCACAATCAGCCGCTCACCCTGCGAGTTTCTGACGATTTTTCGCCACCGACGCCTGACCGCCTATGCCATCCTGCTGGCCTACTTGATTTGCTCGACCATGTTTGCTGCCGGCGGCTATTTGTATCAAATGGGACGCTTTACAGGTTCGGTTTCGGCTCAAGTGCAGTAGTAGCAGCAGCAAAGTTTTTTACTCGAGTTCATGGTATTCTCAGTCCCGTTACAAAAAACAAACAAACGTGGGCTGTGGGCACGCTGGTACGAATTGGCTCACGAACTCACTTAACGATCTATGGTATTTCAGGCCCACCCTGGGAGAAATACATCATCTATGGCACTTTGCGACTATTTCTGGTGCCGGTCATTTACGGTCTGGACAAGTACTGCCCGAATTTTGGCCGACGGCAGGTGCGAATGTTTATCAGTCGTTCACTGTTTTCGTTTTAGTGCCACACTCAGACACGGCAAATATAGCCAATCGCAGGAACACGCCACTAGGAGACGAAACTGTTCAGCGCAGCCAATCAGCATAGATTTTCAATTTCGATTGTCGTTCAGATGACGTACATGCCGCTGGCTGCGATCGTCGCGTGCTACACGCTCTGCACGGCCGTACTGACGCTGTGGCCGAACTCGGACACGGCCGACCGACTGGAGTTCTGGACGATGCTGCTCGCGGCCGTGCTGTGCAATTTCCTGTGGATATCCACCACTCAGTACCAAATGGAGTTGTTTCCGACGAATTTGCGCAATAGCGCAGTCGGCTTGACGGGTATCAAAAAAACACAGATTACAGTTTGAAGCAGCGCTATCAATTCGCTGTTTGTGGCTTATGAGTTCGAATCACACAAGCGAACATCGAAATGATTGGCTGGCAAAGCAATCGAACGCACGTGGTGTCCATCAGCAGCAACCAATCACCCGTCTCTGTGCGTCTCAGGTGCATTCGAGCCGCTGGCGAACGTCATTCTGCAGCAAGTGATCTACTTCGAGAAGTACTGGCGTTCAGTCTTGTCGGTCGTGAATCTCTCGGTCGCCTCGTTTGCGTTGTTTCTCGCGTGCGCCTGTCTGCCGGAGACAAAGGGCCGCCCATTGCCAGACATCATTCCAGGCGTGTCGTCCGAGGTCGTTAGTCCGGATTCAGGTATACGAAAAAAACGCGGTGTACACAGGTATGCACGGGTGTACAAGACAATATCGGCACACATTTGTACACACCGTTCATCAGCATAATGCAGTGCTGTCAGTAGAAATTTGCAAACAAACAAATAAATTATCAAATATACAGTGTATTCACGCCGTTTTTATGTAGTTTTACAGCCACAATATACATGGTACCGGACGGACAGGCGAAAAAAATAAAACTGCTTTTTTCAGGTGCGGCAAAAAGCGGTTCGATAAAAGAGCGAGTGAGAAAGTTTGTGGCAATTTTTCGAGGAGCGGACGATTCGCCAATTCTACTGCGGAATCGTGGTGCAGCGGACGATGACGCTCGAATGCACGTGCTCAACTGAACTCATGGGCACACATTTGTACACTGTGATGCACATCTTTGTACACTGCTGAAACATACCATTGTACACTGTTGTACACTGCTGGCTGTTCCGCTGCAAATTAACTGGCATTCTCTGTTGATTCGTCTCATCACCTGAATCAGCATGGCAAATTTCAAGCAAACAATGCACAATAAATATGTATGAGACAATAATTTATTCCAAAAGTGCTTTCTGCTCTTTTGTCCTGTTTGCTGCTTTGATTGTGACAACTCTGATTGTGATACGTGTACCCTTTGTTTTTTAAATCAATTTAAAAGTTGAATTCGTTTCGCACACTTTTGTGTTTGGTGACTGGTGGGTTGACTTAGAATGAAATGCAATCATTGCAAACAGAAAACATCGGGTGAGACACAGTTTACTTGCTCTTTCAAAAAAATCAATACACAACTGCTGAGGCTGAGCCGAGCTTTCACCATCAGAAAACCGAATCTTGGCATTTCTTTTTGTAACATTGTTGGTGCTGATGCATTATGAAAAAGCAACTGGCACACAGTTGATGTTTCAGG
This sequence comes from Theristus sp. LFF4_11, assembly GCA_030248135.1. Classification (NCBI taxonomy): domain Eukaryota; kingdom Metazoa; phylum Nematoda; class Chromadorea; order Monhysterida; family Xyalidae; genus Theristus; species Theristus sp. LFF4_11. The sequence goes on along the minus strand of JASANC010003348.1, from coordinate 123,955 downwards.
CGGTAAATAAAGAAAACCGACGCAACAGCATATGTCATATGTTACGACACTATGTTGTTTTAAATTTTTTTTGTGTGCAGAATTCATTTTGAATTCTGGCAAAACAATGCGCAACATGAGAAGAATCAAGCTCTGTTACGCACTGTGTCTGCCTGCGACCAAATTCAAATGGAGCCAATCAGTTTTTTTTCAACGAACAAACTCTTTATGTAATCTGTTATGTAAAAATGTACTCAATACATGAAATTCGCTTTTTGCAGTTTCGCCAGGTAGACGCATACCGCGGTGCCCCCTGGCTCGTCAGTGCGACGGACACCAGGCAGAACTGCCGAAGGTGTTTTGCCACAGACAGTATAACAAGTAACAATGCATTCAAAAGTACATATAACCAACAAAGTGATACAACGTAACAAAGCTAAACTTCAGTGTAACATTGAAAGTACAACATGTGCATGAAAGTGATTCAGAAATTGATCAGAATTTTTTCCACATCCTTTGAATTGTCCATCAGCAAGCATTTTTATGGGAAGAATTTGCATGAGAAACGAGTTCAGTAATGCTACTGCATTTCATGAAAACGGAAAAGGCAAGAAAACTTGAGTGTTGAGTAGGTTTCTGTGACTTTGTTTAGGCCGACTTTTTTGAAATTGACAAACGAAGAAATAAAATTGCAATGACGTGTTTTTCACTGAGACCACTACAGTTTAGCAGCTCGTTTGTGGAGTGGATAAACAAACTGAATGCCAAAGGGCTTATAGGTGGCCTGTTTTTTTGTTTGTTTTGTTTTTTTTGTTTTGGCCCTGTTTGCCAAGGCCGAAGTGCAGAGAGCCATTCCACAATTTAGTTGATTTCTTTGATTTCTCAAGTGTAAAAAAACTTGAAAATGGTTCTCAGAAATTTATACAAACAGAACTGGAAAGCAGAGTTTAGAAAAAATATGCAAATTTTATTTCCCTTTGCTGTGTTTGTGTGCATTTTGTTTTGTTTGAGATGACGTCAGTTAAATTGTTATCGTATCAGCAAAATAATAATAGAAACATTGTATGTATGTTCCACGCATTTCTGACAACGTTTTTCGGCCAGTTTTTGATATCATCTGAGATGTTATATTACCGTAAAGTCTTGCATATAAGGTCTCCTTATATAAATTTGAAAATCAAAAATTTTAAAAATGTGGAATTTCGTGTGACAGCCTTATAAGTGGGAGGAGGTCTTATAAACCGAACATTAGGAATTCCGGGCCTTATAAACGGGATAGGATTTTGACCAAGTCAAAATTTTATTTTTTTTTGGTTTCCCGCCGTGTGACAATCCTCCCACTTTTGGGTGGGGGTCTTATAAGTGGGAGGAACCTTATATGCAAGATTTCACGGTATATCCCACCGTATTTTGTCACATTACAAACAACGTCCCGAATGGTCCACTTTGGAAATTTCCAAGCAGTTTCTCTTTCAGCAGCATAATTGGCGTCACGCGCTTTGAGTTGGGGTCAAAGCAAAATAAAATCAGTGGCAGTTCTTCAAAATTGATAACGCGCATAACTTCAACATACATAGCTGGGGCGTTTTTTCAACCGTTGCTTTCATCTGCTGTTCTTTTGATCAGCGTTTCACGTGTGACGAGAAATAAATGTGAAATAATTTTTTTGGTGAAGAACACGTAAACTCGAAGCTGCTTATTTGAATGTTAAACACGTTTCATTGGTACAATATGGCTTGTCCATTGTTAAAATAGCCAATTAATGTCACGTTATAAAGCTTTTTGTGCACACAGAACTGGCCATTCTGAAATCTTCAAGCGTTTGAATGTTTTCGCTGTCAAAATGAGTCAAACATTCCTCGGCAAGTAACCAAAAATATGTTTAAATGCGATTTTTAAAATCATGTTTTTTAGCCTCAGATTAACCGAACCCAGAAATATCTCAAGAATATTTGCATCTCAGAAACCCCTCCCTGCACGGGAATATCATGGAAGCCCGGGCAAGAGGTAAACTTAGAGGTAAACTGTTAGCTTTCTGTATATACATTGTAGATCATTGTCTCATTGTCGATCAGCTAATCAACAAATGTATACTGCAAAAAACGAACGTAAAAACCTGCTTATGCCAAACTCAAACAAGTATTTTTCTGTTGTTTTAAAAAAATGCAATTTCATCTTTGTTATTTTGCACCGCTTTTCATAAAATGTCACTTCTTTTCATCGAAATTCATCATTTCGGGACATAAAACGGGTTGGTTTAGTTGAGCACAAAAGTTTCGTGTTTGCTTGAACTTCAAGTACACTGTCGACGGCAGGACAGAAAATGTCAAGTGCGAACGCTGCTAAATCTACAGGTTGACTTGACAGATGAACAGAAGAAGGCACAGTTTCTGTTTTTGACTATGACTTGTGCTGATTTGTTGGCGTTGCATTTGCATCTGTGACACACTTGATTGGTTGTGCCAGACGCAAAATCAGGCTTGTGTTTTGAAGTGAGACAATGGAAGCTGCAGTGACAGCGTCACTTCTGCACCAGCAAACTGAGCGCTTGCACTGCGATAAAACCTGTTTGATACTTGCTGCGCAGGAACTTGCTCTCTTTATTACCATTGCGTTTGTTTATGTTTTGAAAATGTTCAAAAATTTTTAGATTGCGATCAACTTCCAATGTTTGAACAAAACAATTGTATAAACGCTTCGTTACGCACAAAAACTTTATTGTCAATGCCAAATCTCTGTGGTAAAGTCCCGGTCTGAAGATAGTGATGTTGCATCTACAAGTTAAAAAACGTCCCGCTGTTTTTGTTCCTGTCAGTGTCCGCCGCTGCGTCCTGTCCCGAAAAAAGTAGCTAAAAGGCTGAGTGTGGAGATTGTTGTGGCAACATTTTCTGAATCTTTTCTAAATGTCGCGAGCGCTCATCAGTCCACTGGTCGGCCGTCACCCGCAGTTCGAAAACGTTTCAACTAAACGTTCATCTGGACCTGACTGATCTAGAAAATGTCACTAATTGTTCCGGTCATCGGTGAGTGATCGCACCATGCGCAGCCTTTAAAAACATTTTTAGTCTCGGGACACTGCGCGGGACAGCAGCTGCGGCTACGGACACGGACATGGACATGCCGCGGGACAATGTTTTCAGCGTAATCAGTAGACACCGGCGCATCCTCTGATTTCGCCTGTTACATGCTCGTACTAAGCAGCGAAACTGCTTGGAAGTGCAAAAACTCTCGTTTGTGTTTCTTTCACTTGACAACTTCCTTTCATGACTGCATGTTTTGAAAACGCCTTTTTTCGCAAATAAATTCTGCACAAAAACGATGCGGGTGCCAAAAAACCTCAGACGACAGGATGACTAATAACTCTGCTTCTGCCTACCGACGCACACCGGAAATGTTTTGGCAAAGTTTTATGCGCGCACGACAAAAAAGTTGTGACGTGCGTGCGGGCAGTGCGTCTGAATGAGTCATTGCACGCAAAACCGCAAAAATCTAAATTTACTGAAAAATACGCGCGCTACTTGCAAACAGAAAATTGTAATTATGACTAGCAAATGTCCGCGCTATCACTAAAAGAAATAATAAAAAATTAAAAAGTGTACTTTTGTGTAGATGCTGATTAGATTCGTTTGGTTTGCACGGGTTCAAAACTGGTCGGCTAATTTTGTCAACAGAACCGCTTTTCGCATTTTGTCAACACTTGCGGAATTACAAATTACATGTTATTGGACATGCAGGTGAAAACTGTGTGTTTGTCCTTGTAGACAAGTCAACACAGTCGCGGTGAAACTCGTTGTAAAAATCTGTGCAAATAAACACTAGCCAAAAACGAGCCAAAAATACACACAAATGTTTTTTTGAAATAATTTTTTTAGAAAATTTGCACTTCAACTGTGTGACTAAGCAAAACAGCGCGCATTAAAACATATGGCCGAATTCTTGATTATTGTTAAAAAACGCCCCCGCAGTGCTGTAAAATTGTCGAATGTAAACTTTCAGAAACGCTGTATAAAAGTCTGCTGAAATACCCATTTTTAGAGTATTATAAACCAGAAAATTCTAGTTTTTTCATCGTCTGGTTTTGGTAAAATTGTCTGATTGGTTTGAAACTTCTGCGTTGAGGTGATGCATGCATGATTTTTTAAATGATTGCAAATTTTTTCGTGTCCAACTGTATTTCATTATATGTGTACAATGTACATACATGCATGCACATGCTTGCAATTTCGTGTTTTGTTCAGCTTTTTGGTTGCTTGCTTCTGTTCAGATTTTTGGTTGTTTGCCACACCTTAACTTGACATTTAATTGTTTGATTTGATTTTCCACATACACGTTTTAAAGCGAACATACATTTCGCTTGGTAGACTTCAAGGTTTTCATACTATAGGTAGGTAGGTACAGTAGCCTTGGTGGAATTAGGGTATACGTTTTGTTTGTCCAGTTTGTTGCGCCTCACGCTATACCAATTAAAATCAGAGTTTTTCTGGATGTTGTTGCTTCATGGAGATATTGTGTGATTGATTGGACCAGGTACCCTCCATTCGTTTGGCACCACGTATATATGTACATAGGTTTAGTTGATCAGCAAAAAAGATACATTGTAACATTGATTTATTCTGATCGATTTTTGTGGTATAACATGCAGTCAATCCATACACGTGCAACATTCCAAAACAACCTTTTGCCCTGAGATCAAGAAAATAATCAATAGGTCTTTCTTATCGCACATGCAATTCTGTGTGCAAAAAGCTAATCCACGATCTGGTTTTCGGCTGTATTTTTTAATAAAAAATGTCAACAAACCCAACAACTCGGCTCTATCAGTCTCAATATTTCGAGATATTTTCAATGAGCGAGCTATTTTTTCATTCTTCTGTTGTTGTAAAGCAACGTTGCGGCTACATGGTGAATCCGCCAAATCAAAGCTTGGTTCGTTTGTATCTTTCGCATGAAATTAAAACTTGTTTAGCAGGCTTTGAGTTTGATTTGGTTTTTAGGCATATTGACTAATCCATCCATAACCAGAGCTGTGCAAAATTATGTGACGTTCAAGACATGTTTTCAGCTCTTTCGTTTTTTCAATTTTTTTGGTCCAGATTTCACAAAGTTTCGCATCGGTGACAAAATTTGTCTGCTCTTGAGTGACTTAGCTTTGTTTTTTAAGGTCTGTTCATGTTTCATGCAATGAGTGGCACGCAATCAATGATTCATTTCATCTCCTGATTTTTGTTTATGTTACTTCTGTTTAATGCATGGTTGATTGATTTCAACAATAGTTTATTTACACCACGCATGCATGCGTGTGACTCATGAATTGCAGTGTGCATGTGCAAGGTATGTGTGAAACTCATCGATAATTTTTTGTGATCTATCATGGAATGTATTCTGAAATACAGCAAACTGCAGAACGTATATAAGACTGGCTGCCACTCAATCGAATGCAACTGAAATTTTCCTCCGTTTGTTGAAATTCTGTGTTTTTTATTCAACATTGCTCCAAACGAATTGTTTGTCACCATACTGTCACGTAGTCAAATGCACCACCATGCATGCGGCTCTTATTTTGTGTGATCAATTTCGTTTTCTGTTTTCTCGGTTCAAAATTTCATGCACTCCAACACAACATGATCTTCAAAAAATCTTTCAGACCAACGCGTCACCGCGCTGCACTACCGCTGTTTCGTCATCGACAACGAATACTCCATCCGACCATAATAATCAGCATTCCTCTGCAACAACAATGACGAGCGACAAAGAGAAACAAGTGAGGCCGGCCGACGACGACCGCGGCAAATGGGGCAACCAGGTGGAGTTTCTGCTCGCCTGCGTTGGCTACGCCGTCGGCCTCGGAAACGTCTGGCGGTTTCCGTATCTTTGCTATACGAATGGCGGCGGTGCGTTTTGGCTTTTCGCTTTTAGTGTTATTTATTGGCTCCTTCGGAAATGTGTTTGATTTTGCTGTGTTTTTTCTGTGGCAAACCGTGAAAAGCCGAATTTGAGGCTTGAATCGAAAACTGCCAGTCTGTTTCGAATCAACTGCAGTGTCGATAAACCGAAATAAAAAAAACAGATTCTCTGTTCCTATTCTAGGTGCCTTCCTTGTTCCGTACGCGATTTCGCTTCTCATCGCCGGCCTTCCGATCTTCTACATGGAATTGGCCATTGGTCAGTTCTCCAGTCTTGGCCCGAACGTGCTCTATCGGAAGCTCGCCCCTGCGTTTGCAGGTAAATATTGCAGGCATTGTGGTCACTGATGGGTGACATGACCGTTCTTCTTGTCATTTTTATGGACACACGCTGATTGGCTGCAATTGATGCACCGGTTGGTTGAGAATAATCGTGGCACAGGGCATTCAACGAGCTTGGTTTGGTCCTATTAGTTATTGGACTGTTGGTTAGCACTTTGACACAAGATACCGTACTCAACATTGGACAAAAATTCGCGTCAAGACCCAACAGTCACATTTCTTTCACGTTGGTCATCTGTCTTTTTGCACAGGTGTCGGTTGGGCGATGGTGACGGTGTCATTCACGACGTCAATCTACTACAACGTCATTATCGCCTGGGTGATGGTGTATTTTGTGTTGTCGTTCATTGGAATCCCTACCGGCACGCTCATGTGGGACACTTGCCAGGGCGCCTGGAACACCGCCAGTGAGTTTTTTGACTTTCGGTTTTTTCTTGTCTTTTCAAAGTGCAAAGACAGAGTTGTTTGGTCAGAATCAGATCTGAAATCAATCAATTGCAAGTGTCGTCATGTTTGTTTCATTTCTTTGCGAGGTTGATGAGGATTCCGGCGAACCGGCCCTTGCTAGTGGTGAAAATATAGCTTGGATGAGAAAGGATGAGATGTTTGCAAAACGAAAAAAAGTTTTACAGTACATAAGTAGCACATGTTGGTTTGTACAGTCGTAAGTAACTCTATAATACAACTAGCCGATTCATTGGTGGTCACATGATTCCTGGATTCTCTGCAAACCAAACTCCGCCTTCGCAGCAATCCATGCACAGAGTGCATTTCTCAGCCAATTGGCTAGTTGGGTATGTCATAGAGTTGGACTACGTGCATATATTCAGACTGCACCTCGAACCGAGCGGATGCGCGCTGCTTTGCGCGGAATGACTCGACTCCGATTTACTACAACGGCGGCTGCTGGGCGAACGACAGCGCTGAGGCGGACATGCGCCATCTGATGGAGGCAACAAAGACCGCTCGGTCGCCGGCGGAAGAGTTTTTCAAGTGAGTTTTTCTTTGTTTTCAAATTGTTTCCGCTTCAATATTGGTGATGGTCGCGTCGTTTGCTTTGTTTTGCCAAAAAGGTGTCCTGATTCAATTTGGCAACCACACACAATTGGTTTTCAAACTTTTTCAGCAACTATTTGTACAACATTTACGAGTACGGCGAATTCTCAAATTTGGGTGGTATTCAATGGAAATTAATTGTATCGTTGTTCGTTTGCTGGGTGGTGGTCTTCCTTTGTCTGATCAAAGGCGTCCAGTCGACTGGAAAGGTCAGAAAAGGTTTTTTGGGTTGAAGTTTGATCAACTTACTTCTGGACGGGACATTTTTCGCGCTTGTTGTTCTGTTTATTTTTACACTTTAAATGTCGTCACCTGTTCTTTCAGGTTGTCTATTTCACGGCCACCTTTCCGTACGTTGTGTTGGTCATTTTATTGATTCGTGGCGCAACGCTCACAGGCGCTAGTGTAGGCGTCAAATACTACATCACGCCTGTGGCTGAAAAATTGATAGACATCAATGTAACTTATGGATTTATTGTTTTATATTACCGCTTCCTGGCTAAATAGAAAACTTGTGCCACTGAAAATGACACGAGAAAAACACTATTCAGGTTTGGCGAATGGCGGCAACGCAGATATTCTATTCGCTTGGCCCTGCGTTCGGCTCTCTCTTGACAATGGCGAGCTACAATAAGTTCAACAATAACTGCTACCGCGACGCACTCATTGTTGCATTTACGTACGTTTTGAAATTTGTAAAAATTTATTTACATTGACTTTCTGACTGAAGCATGGAACTTTCATGTGCAGGAATTGTGGCACAAGTGTGTTTGCCGGGTTTGCGATCTTTTCAACATTGGGTTTCATGGCGACGGATTTGAAAACGGACATTTCCGAAGTGGTGAAGAGTGGTGAGTTTCAGAAATGTTGATGAAAATAATCATTGATGTCACTGGGAACTGTCCGTTTTACAGGTCCTAGTCTCGCGTTCATTGCTTATCCTGAGGCGTTGGTTCGCATGCCCTATCCGCCGATCTGGTCGATTCTGTTCTTTTTCATGCTGTTTACACTTGGCCTTGACAGTCAGGTAACAAAATGAATTTGATTGAGCTGAATTTTTTTAGCACTATGTGTTGCTGCGGTGCAAAATCAACTTTAAAACTTTCACGTTTGACGATTCTTTTCTTCAGTTCGCGATGGTTGAATGCGTAACGACAGCGTTCATGGATCAATTCCCGGTGCTGCGAAAACAGAAATGGGCTGTGGTTGCTGCGGCGTGTTTCATAATGTTCTTGCTCGGCATACCAATGTGTCTCAAGGTTTGTTTGAGAGCCTTTTCGTAGTTGCGGTTGCAATATTAAAAAATATTCGTTAAATCCAGGGTAAACAACTTTTTCTCAGGGCGGAATTTACATTTTCACAATGTTCGACAACTATGCGGCCAGTTTTGGCATTCTGATGATTGCGCTGTTTGAAATCGTCGTTGTTATTCACATTTACGGTTGGTTACAGTTGATTCTTTTTTATTTGTTTTAACCAGAGCTATAGAAGCCCACTGTTGGTTTTTGAAAACTGTCGCTTGTATTTTACGGAACAATTTAGGACTCGGCAAATTCACACGCGACGTCACAATGATGCTTGGTGTGAAACATGGCATTTTTAACAAAATTCTTGGTCCGACTGGCTTGTACTGGAAAATTACCTGGACTGCCGTTGCACCACTACTGATGTTGGTGAGTGAAAGAAAATTCCATTCATCCTTGACTTTAATGTTATCTCCTTCTGTCAAATTGATCAAGAACCACTGCATGAAAAACGTTCACGGAGTCACTAAATGCGCGAACTTTACCAGAAGTAAAAAAGTACAAAAAGTAAAAAACTCGAAACTGAAACACAGAAAAGCAACTTATTGGCAGTAATACGCGTTTGATTCGCAAACGCAGAGAATAGAAATTTTCCTGCATTAAAAAATGAGGTGACACTTTTTTGTTTTACAACATGGGAAATGTGATTTTTTGATTTTTTGTAACAGTTTAAAAAAACAAAAAAAACGGGTTTTACACATTTCGGGACAAAATCGGATAAACTAAAAATGTTTTCAAGGTAACTGGAATTTAGCAGCCACGCACAATCCGCACAACACTAACAGCGACAATGTGCGACATTTGAAAAGAATGTAACTGGGAAGAAATGAAAATACTGGTAAATTTCAATGTTCAGTTTATCTTCATCATGAGCATCGTCAACTACACCGCGAGCACATACGACGGCTACACGTTTCCGTGGGGCGTCGAAGTGTTTGGCTGGTTTCTCGCTTTATTGCCTTTGATGATGATTCCGTCATTTGCGTTGTTCGCATTCGCGAGAAATCTGAAACGCCGTGGAGTGAGTTTTTACCAGATTTAAACAAAGAAAATTACATGGAACCATTCTATTAAGTTTGTCTATATCACTATTTGCATATTCAACAGTATCAGCACCAGTTTTGAAAACATTAGTTGTGGCAAACGATAACAACACACTATCATGCTGTGCGCTAACTGTTTGATTCCGTCAACTCAGGAATGCCTCGACCTGATACGACCGGAAGCCGACTGGGGACCGGAGCATCTGCGCCCGGAGCACGCCTCGTTTGAATTCAGCAGTAACTATTCCGGCCCAGAGCACAGTTCATCGACCGCAAAAGTTCAACCGACCGCACCGCCACCATACAACGGATCGCACGCGAATCCTGCTTACGATCAAAGATTCTAGTTGGATTGTTTCAAGTTTTCAATTTTATTGTATTTTATCTTGATATTTTACAGCACGGTTTTGTGAATGTGGAGTGGTTTCAAGAAAAAAGTGGCTGCGTTGTAAGTAGAATCAAGTACGTCAATTAAGCTTGTAACCACTATGTGGTAAAGCAACTGATCTCTAACAATGTGTTGTTCGTGAAACGCAGCGTTGGCAAACAAGTTTTACCACGCAAAATTTGCTTGGTTCCCTGAGTTTTCTTGAAATTACCCATTTTTAGCACACTCGCTTGTTACTTGTTTGATCTTTTACTCCTGACTGACTTCTTTTTCCTGCTTTGTTGATCAGATTCGATGTTTGCTGTTTGTGGCTATTTCACTTTTTTCTGTGCTTACACTTTGAAAGAGAAAACATTTCCACGACTGCCGCTCAAAATTTATCAAATTTTCTGTGCAATCGCAAACTGATTGCATTTGCGTTGTTGAAATTGCTTTGAGTTTGGAACTGTTTTTATGGCAAATTTTTTTTCACTATTGCTTTGAGTTTGGAACTGTTTTTATGGCAAAATTTTTTCACTTCTGCTTGTTCAGTTTCCTGTACATAGTGTATGACTATACTCTTTTGCTGGTTCTCTTTTAGTTTGTTTTTTTAATTTTTTTTGTTTTTTGTAGTCACGTCCTAAATTGAATTGACGCAAAATTTGTTTGAAATGATCGGGTAAGCTTCTCAGCTTTTAAACTTGTTTTAGACCAAACATTTTGAAGACATTCGCGACAGTAAAGCTTGCATTTTTATGATGCTTACAGTGTGTGAATCGGCTTTCATTTGTCGTTTTACAAAAGTCTTCACATATTACCATACAACATGGAAAGAAATCAACATAATAAAACAGAAATTCACCATTCCTGAATTTGAATATTTCTATCAGATTGCTGTGTTGGTTGATTATTTAAAAGTGAAAGAAATGTGGCTGCGAATCACTTTTCACCGTTCGACAGTCTCAGTCATGACCATCACCAAGCAGTTTGCCATCAGTTGCTGTCAATGGCACCGGCGTGCCACGGAACGCCAAAAAGTCTGGTCGCGGCTTCGTCGTGTGAAACGGCGTCTGAAAGCAAAATTGTCAGTTTCTCTGTTTGCACTTCACAATGCAGTCTATTGCGATATCAAATGCAACTAGCTGATTGGTTGGTGATCGGGTAAATGCATGCATCTATGCAAACGAAACTCCGCCCCAACAGCAATGCCTGCACAGAAAGCATGCATCACGTAACCAACCAATCAGCCGATTGCCTATAATTTAAAGTTCGAATGTGGTCTGGTCGTCCTTGAGTCAAGCTTCGCACGATGCCACCAATCACCAAAGTCTCCCCCTGCTCCGCTATTTTCCAAGCGTTGCCCCGCGCCACACCTGCGCTCTATTCGACACCGCGTTATAGACGATGAACGCATTCGAGCGGTCGTACGGCGTCAAATTGCAGCCGGAGGCGTGCATCAGATTGCTGTCGAAGAAGGCGACCGAGCCGGCGGCGGCAACGATCGCCGTCAGTCCGTGCTCGTCGATCAGCCTCGTCAGCAGCGCTTCGCTCGGTACACCGTACGTCTGCATTCATGAACGCACAACTAAGCCAGATATGCCAATGCTAATGGCAGCAGTGCCGAAGATGACATTCTTAGGTGCAGTTGTAGCAGGTGTTGGGGGAGGGAAAATGTTTTTGGGGTAGGAGTAATTGTAGTGCCTTCCGGTCTTGTGCTGGGGGACTGAGCGAACCGGATACTAATCGGTTCTAGGGCGTGCCACCCTTCCCCTCCCACCGCCACTCCACGCCTGCATTCGTGATTTTGGGAACATTTTTGCACCTTGGAACAGGGTGGAGGGTATTGACTGAGGAAAGGAGAGCCGAGTCGTTGAAGACGGTGGGATTTTAGTTGGTACCAACGGGAGGAAGATGCCGAGTTTAGGAAAGTGGGTGTCACGCCCCCCCCCCCCGAGACGCAAATAAATTTGGGCTAGGCCTCTGCTCTGCCTTTCCACCCTCCTCCTCTTCGGTACTGAACAATAGTGGCAACCGGCCGATTTTTTGAACTTTTTTGAAACTGAAGCAAAGTTGTAGTGTAATGCTGAGCAATACAAGTTGACCGTAACCTGTTTCCTAAGTGAATCGACGTGATGATTAGCGGGTGTCTCGCCCTTGCACGAGACGAACGTTTTATGGCTGCCTGGAATGACAAGCAGCGGCGCGTTCTGCGGCAGGTTGTCGGCCAACATGACCGACGCCGACATTGCGCGCATCGAAGGCAGTCCGTCCTCGGAGTGCCACGTTTCGATGTCGGAATGCCACGGAAATGCGGCACCGCGGAAGCCGGGCTTGTAGTTCAGGCGAGAGTGATGGATGTAGACCTGCGCTGGCATTGCCGTTCATAATCGCGGCGATAGAATATTGCTGATGAGCACCTTTTCAGCGTGTTCAAATGAGGGCGCAACAAACTTGGCATCATGATCTCCGTGCAACCACACACTGGACAAAAGCATTTTGCAAAAGGAGAATTTTCGGTGAACAGATGCATGTTTCGATGGAGTTTCTGTTGATCTGTTGCGTCACGCAAACGAAATGCATGCACGGCGTTTTTGAAAATGTTCCGTGAAAAAATGAGAGGAGAGCTATTAGACCATTGGCCCAAAAACGGCGAAAAACGTTGAAGAAGGACACGCACCCGCACCTGGTCATTCAGAATGTACTCGATCACATTCAACAGTCTCGGATCGCGTGTCATCCGATTGATCAGTTGACTTTGATCAAACACGCTGAAAATTGAGCGAATCGAGTGGTCGTGCGGCTCAAAGATGATCGCCTCTTGGTTTAACGATGCGTTTTCAGCTCGCAATCTGCAAATTTTATGTGCGTGTTTATCAAAAGCTACCGAAATCATGCGGATGCGCGAGCGAGCGTCAGCGAGCGGACAGCGCATCACGCATAATATGAGCCGTTTTCCCCTCGCGCGCGTTTTTCAAACTTTCTCGCTGCCCTGCAGCGAGCATAGTATAAGCCACAAACTTGGTTCTGTGCACACGAAACGAACACCCAAAGTTGTGCTTGGAGCCGCGAAAAAATTTTCATCGGACGATTTTTCATACGCTCTAGACACGAAAAACCTATTCTGAAAATCGTGTTACTTCTTTCCCTTTGTATTTTTTTTTCTGGTATGTAATCAACATGTGTGCGCCCTTTCAATTTTTACCTGCGACACTTTCACAGTCGAACAAAAATGTTTCCTGGGGTAATTCCATCCGGAGATTTTGAAAATTGGGTTAATTTTTTACCCAGACCCTGTTTTTGGGTAAAAATTGGGCATTTTTAAAAGTTCGCAGGGTTTTCACCTGGTTTTAGGTGTGCGCCCTTTCAATTTTTACCTGCGACACTTTCACAGTCGAACAAAAATGTTTCCTGGGGTAATTCCATCCGGAAATTTTGAAAATTGAGTTAATTTTTTACCCAGACCTTGTTTTGGGTAAAAAATTGGGCATTTTTAAAAGATCGCAGGGTTTTCACCTGGTTTTAAGTGTGCGCCCTTTCAATTTTTACCTGCGACACTTTCACAGTCCAACAAAAATGTTTCCTGGGGTAATTTCATCCGTAGATTGTGAAAAATTTTTTTTGCCAGGGCATTTTTTTGTCAAAATTGTGCATTTTTTACAGTTCGTAGCATTTTGACTGGGTATCAGCTTTTCACTCTTACAAATTTTGTCTGAGCTACGAAAAATAATAGGAAAAAGGTCCAGTCCGTAGGAATTCAATGCGCTGATCACGGATTTTGGGTTAGTTTTCTTATGTGAGCAACTTTAGATGCTGAATCGTGACGATTTCGGGCGAATCGGCCGTGGAAATTGGCGAAATCGGTCTAGAAACGAAAAACAAGAAAATGGTGTTTTCCAGGGTAATTCAATGCGCTGATCACGGATTTTGGGTTAGTTTTCTTACGTGAGCAACTTTAGATGCTGAATCGTGACGATTTCGGGCGAATCGGCCGTGGAAATTGGCGAAATCGGTCTAGAAACGAAAAACAAGAAAATGGTGTTTTCCAGGGTAATTCAATGCGCTGATCACGGATTTTGGGTTAGTTTTCTTACGTGAGCAACTTTAGATGCTGAATCGTGACGATTTCGAGCGAATCGGCCGTGGAAATTGGCGAAATCGGTCTAGAAACGAAAAACAAGAATAGGGTGTTTTCCAGGGTAATTCAATGCGCTGATCACGGATTTTGGGTTAGTTTTCTTACGTGAGCAACTTTAGATGCTGAATCGCGACGATTTCGGGCGAATCGGCCGTGTAAATTGGCGAAATCGGTCTAGAAACGAAAAACAAGAAAATTGTGTTTTCCAGGGTAATTCAATGCGCTGATCACGAATTTTGGATTAGTTTTCTTACGTGAGCAGCTTTAGGTGCTGAATCGTGACGATTTCGGGCGAATCGGGCGTGGAAATTGGCGAAATCGGTCTAGAAACGAAAAACAAGAAAAGGGTGTTTTCCAGGGTAATTCAATGCGCTGATCACGGATTTTGGGTTAGTTTTGTTACGCGAACAACTTTAGATGCTGAATCGTGACGATTTCGGGCGAATCGGCCGTGGAAATTGGCGAAATCGGTCTAGAAACTAAAAACAAGAAAATGGTGTTTTCCACGGTAATTCAATGCGCTTATCACGGATTTTGGGTTAGTTTTCTTACGTGAGCAACTTTAGATGCTGAATCGTGACGATTTCGAGCAAATCGGTCGTTGAAATTGGCGAAATCGGTCTAGAAACGAAAAACAAGAAAAGGGTGTTTTCCAGGGTAATTCAATGCGCTGATCACGGATTTTGGGTTAGTTTTCTTACGTGAGCAACTTTAGATGCTGAATCGTGACGATTTCGGGCGAATCGGCCGTGGAAATTGGCGAAAACGGTCCAGAAACGAAAAACAATAAAAGGTTGTTTTTCAGGGTAATTCAATGCGCTGATCACGGATTTTGAGTTAGTTTTTTATGTGAGCAACTCTAGATACTGAATCGTGACGATTTCGGGCGAATCGGCCGTGGAAATTGGCGAAATCGGTCCAGAAATGAAAAACAAAAAAAACGGTGTTTTCCATGGTAATTCAATGCGCTGATCACGGATTCTGGGTTAGTTTTCTTATGTGAGCAATTCTAGGTACTGAATCGGTACGATTTCGGGCGAATCGGCCGTGGAAATTGGCGAAATCGGTCCAAAAATGAAAAACAAGAAAACTGTGTTTTCAAGGGTAATTCAATGCGCTGATAACAGATTTTGGGTTAGTTTTCTTACGTGAGCAACTTTAGATACCGAATCGTGACGATTTCGGGCGAATCGGCCGTGGACTTTAGTGAAACCGGTCCAGAAATGAAAAACAAGAAAACTGTGTTTTCCAGGTTATTCAATGCGCCGATCACGGCTTTTGGATCAGTTTTCTTATGTGAGCAATTCTAGGTACTGAATCGTGACGATTTTGGGGGAATTGGCCGTAGAAATAGTATGGGCGAAATTGGCCTAAAAAACGAAAAATGAAAAAACCTGAGTTGTCCGGGGTTTAGAAGAATGTGTGACCAACGTATTGTGATTTTGGTCCGACCTTCGCGGCTTATGTAAAAGTCAGAATATTATCTAAAAATGCGGGAGACGCATATAAAAGGAGGAATATGACCTTGTGTAAGCAGTGAAAGACTTGGCTCGACAACGCTTTTCAAGTCTCTGATGTGGTACACACGGATACAAGTACATAAGAGTCATATTTTTGCGCCGTTTATTCTTTATTTCGGTTGCAAGTGGCAACCCTCGTACATTATAGACAAAAGACACTTTCACATTTGTTTTTTTTCTATCATTTAGCGACCACTAAAACCACTAAAATAACGATCAGACTTTAGATCGCTGACACTGGTTTGCACAAAGTGTATCGCAGAGGCGTTGGGACACGCAAGGTCTCCTTCTGTGGCAATGACTCACCGGTTTATCCTCTCACAAGAGTTTGGTAAAAAGGGTGAAAATCAACGGAAGACAACACTTTTTGCACTGGTGCTGCTGTATGCACAGCGGTGCGTACGTTAGCAACAACAACAATTGTCACCCTCGTGGCCTGGTGGTAGTGCGTTAGACTACAGTCTGTGCGCTCGGGGGATCGAGCCCCGCCGAGGGGTATGTAGGCACTTAATGACAGAGAAAACTCGATGGGCGCCCTACTCAATGGCGTTCTGTACGCTTCTCTGGGTTAGCCCTGGCTAAAAACATTGCCTAAAAATCCCAACAAAACAACAACAACAACGATAAAGCTACATGCAGCAATATTTTGCAATTTCTGATGTTTCTGTTTTTGCACAGAATTTACAGAATTTCGCACATGGTGTGATTTTAGACTAAACTGAAGAGGACAATTGAAAAATAACTTCAACGTTTTTCGCTTTTCAGCAAGCTTTTAAACAACAAACGCGGCGCAAAAATATAACTCTTATGTACTTGTATCCGTGTGTACCACATCAGAGACTTGAAAAGCGTTGTCGAGCCAAGTCTTTCACTGCTTACACAAGGTCATATTCCTCCTTTTATATGCGTCTCCCGCATTTTTAGATAATAT
Organism: Theristus sp. LFF4_11; assembly: GCA_030248135.1. Lineage (NCBI taxonomy): Eukaryota > Metazoa > Nematoda > Chromadorea > Monhysterida > Xyalidae > Theristus > Theristus sp. LFF4_11. The sequence continues at coordinate 107,375 of JASANC010003348.1, read as the reverse complement.
AAGATTGGGTGGTAGAGTGGCATAGCTGATGTGTTAGCTTTAAACGCTGATACGCTGTAGCTCGGATTCAAATTGATTCAGTTTTGGACTCCACTGATTTCCAGGATGGAGAGCGCCTAGATCTACACACCCAGACTGCCCCCTCTCGTTGACAGGATGTTCAGCCGTTCACACAGCTGAACTACCAAATCCCAAATCAGTGCTGCACCGCAACACCGAGAAAGTTCTTTCCCCCAAAGTTCTCCACCAACCTGACAGCCTCCTGTTTCAGAGCTCGCACTTCATCATCATTGAACAAACGTTCCAACAAAAGATAGCCGTTATTTTCGTAGAACTCGTGTTGCTCAGCGCTGATTGGTGCCGATTTCGACCAATCGCTGTAGACGACTGGGTCGACACGCGTCAGTAAACGCTCAGTATTGCCGCGACTGGGGTATTTGTCTGTGCGATTATTTAAAGGTGCGAAATAAAGCACGAAATAGCGTACAAAGTTACAAATTGAAGTGCATCATTTTTTGCCAAACACGGGGATAAACATTATTGGCCAATGGAATAAAAATACAGCCAATCAGCTGTCAGCGCATGAAATCCTTCAACGTACCTTCACGACAACTTTCTGAATCGCAAACGTTACTGTCTCTCAAATCGTCGTCAGCTTTACACACTGCGGTTTGTGAGAGCGATATGCAAACGAAAATGAAAAGCCAAAAATTACATACTCTGTGGGACATTTCTTTCCAGTTACAATATAACGCGGTAAGTTTTCGATTCTAATGCCAACAAAAAACGCTGTTGACAGATACTAAGAAACGTGTCAGGTGCAAAATGTTTATGTATTTTTAGCGATCGTTAAAAACGCGGCTTTTATCAGAGGCGTCCATTACATTTATTTGGGAAACTACTTAATTTCTGTCACCGAATCATGACAAGGTTGATTTCGGGGCTTAAGTGAATTTTATTGCTGCTCTCTGTACATTTGTTACACAAAAAACAAACAAAAAACACAACGACAGCTATGACAATTTCTGAGCGATTTCAGAGGGTCATTCAAAATATTGTGCAGAGTGTGAAAAAAGAAACAACAACAATGCAAACACAAATAAGAAAATGAAGAATAAAAAATCTAATCACATGAAATTATGCAACTAACTAACACGAAACCGCAAGAGAGAAGCTGTGAAGAAAACAAAGGTGCAGAAATATCATCATTTTATTCTAATCCGACAAACCGATTTTTCGTCCATTAGCATTGGAATCCCGCTATCATTGGTCGTGAGATTACAATAAACAGATTATTATCTCGAAAGGAAAGAGTCGAAAAAGAAAAGAAAAAAACAAAATAAAACAAAACTCACACGTTTTTTGGCAAACCATGGTCAACCAAAAACGTAAAGCGCAGAACAAACAAGTTCAGAAAAAAACATGGAAAAAACTAAAGTTGCAGATCCATAAGTCCTAATGTTCAGCTCTCATCACCAGAAAAAATCGAAAGATCAACACAGACAAAAAAACAACAGTCAGATCGAAACTCCGAAACACAGATGAGAAATAAAAGAACCAAAAAAAGAACTGCGCAGACGAAAACACGCATAGACTCATTGACTGAAGTATCCAGTAATTGCGTAATTACAAAGCGCACATTCCAGGGATACAGAAAAAGAATAAAAACAAAATAGAAACGAATTTCGAAAGCAATTTATTGAAATAATAACTTATTATCATTTTGAACACCGTTCGTGGAAGACACTCACAACAACTGTGTGTAGAAAGCAATAAAACCAAATAACAAAACAACAGTCTCTGAAAATACAAATGCACGAAAAACTCTTGATTAAAATCATCTCATCTGATTCAGACAAACTCCAAGAACAATTGAAACAGATTGTCAATTTCTCTCAAAACACAGCGCGCAACAGATTCTGTCTGGAGAGAAATCTTGACGCGAAATGCAGCCAGGTGACGTGTTTGCCGCCGTTCGGTTGCCAAATGCGACTGAAATACGGCGGCAACGCTGATTGGACACTTTGAATGCGGCCGTCCGATTGGGTCATGCCGGACAGACAAATGAACGGACGGATGCCGAGGTTGACCAGCCGCAGCGCTAGCTGACCGCTCAGTTTGATCGTTAGATCTGGAACGGATACAAATTATTTATTGTTTTCTTGGTCAATTCTCAATTCAATTCAAAATTTGATTATTATTGTCATTATTAACAAAATTGACCGATGAATTGCCGAATAGTCTGTCAGATAAAACGTGCCGAAACGCCAAAGTGACTCGTCCCTATTTAGGGGACTCTGTCGGAATCGGATCACTTTGCCAACTTTGAATTCTCGCATCCATGAAACTGCACCACCAAAAACTACTACCGTATTACCCCCATTAAACCCCCGCCACCATTAATCCCCCCCCCCCACCAATAAACCCCCACTACCCGACCAGTTTCCGAATAATCCCCCCCCCACAAATAATCCCCCATGGGGGATTATTGGAGACCTGTTTGAAACACATACCCAGTGAATTCAGTGGCTGGTTGCAGTGAAAATGATGAAATTGTGCTACCAAAGGCCCCAAATGGGTGAGTTAATAGTAATTTCATTACAAAAGGCTGTTATAAAAGGAAATTTCTATGTAGAGTAGAAGTTTCTGCGACTTTCTTGCCTGCCATGCAATGTATTTTTGCCATTTTTCAACAAACGCCCACCCCTAGATTTTTTTGTAAATAAACCCCCACCCCCCCCCCCACCAATAATTCCCCCCCCCCCCCCAATAAACCCCCCCCCCCTAAAAGTCGCTGACGTATTAATCCCCCATGGGGGTTTATTGGGGGTAATACGGTACTACTTAGAGTTGCCACGGTAGGCCTTTTTTGGTCACGGTACGGTTTACGGTTTGAGACGCAATTTTTTTCACGGTTTCGGTACGGTACGGTAAATTGAAAAACTCAACGGTACGGTTTTCGGTACGGTTTGAAAAATTTTAAAATCGCACGGTACGGTTTCGGTACGGTTACCGTGGATTTTGAATTTACACGGGCGGTAAACCGTATTTTTACGGTTTGAAAATTAAAAAGTTTTAAAATGCACTGTGCGTCACTTTTTGTTTCTCTCTACTGGAGATTGGCAGAACAGCAAATGCCCAACTTGGCAAAGGCAGCAATGATCCTGTTGGCGGGAGCACCGACGTCTGTCGCTTCAGAGCGGCTGTTTTCGAAGGCAGGATACTTATACAGCAACCGACGAAACAGGTTGTCTGGCAAACGGGCAGAACAGCTGATGTTTCTGAACAGCAACTTGAGCATCATAGATTATGAGTATGATTTGATCAAGGACAAGACAGACAAGGTATTGGACGATTTGTGGGTGCCCATTTTGCCATCAGTTGTGGAGCTGCCAGAAGCTGCTACACCGGGAACAGCTCGTCCGGCTCCGGCTCAACATCACCGAAGACACGCACAAAAAGCGTCCGCAAGTGCAGCCACGACAACGTCAGACTCTGACTCAGAAACCGAATCGGAGTTCGAGTCCGATACCGACTCCGATTCGGCTTCTGAAGAGGATGATAGCGGCGGTTATGTTGGAGACTGGAACATTGACATAGAGGCTGATTCAGATGTTGACGACTAAATGAGTGACGTCGTCAATCGTCATGCAAAACGGCCAAGCCAATGACCACCCTTTGTTTTCGTTTTCAGATCAGAACATGTTGTTTTCAACCACCATTTTTAGGCAGTTTGCCCAGTCAGGATTTCATCAAAAAGACGTTATGAAATTATGGTTTTTCAACTTGAGCCCTTTCGCATGACGCCAACAAAAGAAACAAAAGTAAACAAGCGTAAACAACAGTTTTTGTAATAATTTAATCTCGAGAACCCGCTCGATTTTTTAGTGCTTTTCAAACGTTTCAAATGTTTGTTTCAAGCTTTTCGATTAGGTGTCAATTCTATGTCAAAGATGATTCTTTTATAACTCTGTTTCGCTAATTTTGCAATCGTTGACAATTTTTTTAAACTATTTGAATTTGCTGCCCCCGTTTGTTCTCGGTTAGTTAAGTTAAACTTGGTTAAAGTGAAGTCGTTCCCGTTAGACTTTTTCTGCGTGACATAAACTTGTTTAAACGTGACTTGATTGTTTGACAACTTCATTTTTCAAAGTCGCTAAGTTTGACCCGAAGAGGCCCCTTTATTTTTTTATTTTACAGAACTGGCCGGGAATCGATACCCGTTTATTTGCACAATCCCATTTGTGTTTTTTATGCCCGCTTTTGCACAAAAATGTTTTTTAAACAATATTATTTCAGTTTCTACTGTTTAAAAATTGCAAATTTGTGTTCACCAAAATTTTGCTTTTTGAAAGTCACAGAATTTTAGTTAAAATCTTGTAAAAACTGCTGTTTGTTTAGTGTTCTCACAGTCACAATCGATCTTCATGACCTGTTTTATTGCCATTAATTATTAATTAGCGCGTGTTTTACTTTAGTTTTTTAGTATACACCAAAAAAAACCAAAAAAAAGTAATGTGAAAGCCGTTGATTTTTACAACGGCACAAAAAACAAATAAAATTTTTATGTATCCGTGGGACATGCAACCTATATGATACCAACGAAAAATCAAACGCACGCCACGCCACACACAGCGCACGCACACAAAAAAAAGCTTGGTCAAACCGTCAATTTTGGAAAAAATACGACGGTTTCGGTACGGTTTGCCAAAATTTTGCCACGGTACGGTCAACGGTACGGTAATTGTATTTTGATGACAGTACGGTTTTCGGTACGGTTTGGAAATTTTAAAATCGCACGGTACGGTCACGGTACGGTACGGTAAAACCGTACCGCCCGTATTTTTACGGTTTTTACGGTTACCGTGGCAACTATAGTACTACTGCCAACCTTCCGGCTGGTCCCTGAACAGCTGTCCGTTGTGTATCATGCCGGTCGTGTCCGCGACCAAATAGGCCGCAACTGTACCGTCCGTTGTTCGTCGTGCGCATGCGTTCGGCATTTGCGCTGCCTTCAATGGTACCAACAGATCCGATGCGTTGCCGGTCGCTGGCAAATCGCCCGGGCCGAGATTGTCCAGGACGTAATCGGCCGGTAGTACGCTGCTGCAATTAGGATGACCAATTCAACTTTCAAGTTTTAGCGTCCAACGACTAACGAGAACGACCAACTGAAAGAAAGTTTCAGTGTTTTTTTACATAAAAGTGCGTTTGAATTTGGTTGAAAATTTTTGGTTTTTGTCGTTGTGTTCTTGTTGTAGCTATTGGACATAAATCCTCAAAAACGACGGCAATAAAATGTTGGGAAAAAACTACACATGTTGCACACAACACGACGAATTTGCAACCGCATCTTTTCGTGCAGCAGTAACAGTTATTGCAGTTTTTATCCTTCCAAACAAATCACCCACTGTTCAGCGACCGCCTCCAAATCATCCTGCAGCCAATATCGAGTTGCCATGAACTCTTTTGCTGTGATGTGGCCATATTTCAACCGGAAAATCGGGTCTTTCAGCATTCGGCGAGCCTGAAAAAGAGCGTTTAAGCACGAAGGAAAACCGGTGGAACGTTTACTCATTGAAGTCTTTTGGACGCACAAGGAATCTCTCTGTGAAGAAAGTTGATCCAGAACTTTGCAAGATAGAACCGACTGAAACAACCTATACACTCTCATACTTTAGAGGCAGACATGAGCGAGAAATGAGCGTCTGCCAGCGGCAGCGTCGGGTCTGCGGCAAACAACGCGCGGAGGGAAGCGACAAATTCGTCACGTTGCAAATCGGGCGACTTCGCCAGCAGAATCTCAACGTGCTCATTGGTGTTCGCGCTGAAATGGACAATTTTGAACGTGATTAGCTGATTGGTTGACTCCAGTGACCAGTTGATTTTGTGATTGCAGACGCGCATTCATTGCTTTTCGCTTTAACTGAAACAAAAGCTTTCACAAAAAATGTCGATGCCATTAGCCACCAATTCCGGTGCGTTTTCAATCAATTTTCACACAGTCGGTTTCCGCACAATGGCGCGTTCATTCCTACACAACTGCGAAGCCCGCGCCACAGTCCACTTGCCTCTTCGGTGTGCTCAGCCTGTGTGATGCGCATTGTTCGTTCACCGTTGTAGACGGTGCAACTTTCGCACGATGATGCCTGATCAGCCACACGCAACTTGGGTCAGGCCAGCGATTCGGGTAGATCTTGACGCCTGCAATGCGAAAACGGCTGGATTTTGAAACAGCCGCCGCTAATGAAGTAGGTCAACGTTTTGCGCACTGTGGTTGGACATGATGGTTCTTGTCAATGCGACGCAATAAAACGATTCGAAAACAGTAAAACTGGTTCCGCTCTTCTGGGGTTTCAAAAGAATTCGCACGTGTGAAGCTCAAATGGATCGTGGAGTGGTAGGCCGCGCAAAAACCGGTACAACAAGAGCTCGTCTTGTTGTCGGCCCAAAGAATTTTAACCCTTGAAGTGTCGCAAATTTTGTGTCGAACATTAACTTGCGCAACCTCTCGCGGTTGTAAACCTGAACATAATCTGAATCCACTGCGCCCACCTAGATCGGGCATCAGTCCGTCGATATGACACTTGATGCTGTGCAACACCGGCGCCGAGTCCGGCAGCCACGCGTTCAGAATCGCGAGGCATCGCGCGATCTCGCTCGCGTCGTCGTGCACCGCGCGAAACGCCGTCGACGCCGCTGCCGGCTGCGACTGGCTGGGCGCGAGCATTTTTTGAGTTTAGCGTGATTTCGTTCAAGTTCGCTGTGGAAAATCGCAGTTTTGTGCAATCTAATGGCTAATATATACCCTACAGAGTGTCGCTGTCGGTGTTCTTGATATAATACGGGTCGTGGGTGGGTTTTTTCGACGGTTTCCTAAAAAGAGATAAGTGCAGTCCTCACGCTTTCACGTGTTTTTCACGGGAAGGAATAAAAAGGAAACTGCTGTGGTTGACAAGCGTAGAGTTTTATTGCATTTTGATCCGACACGTTTGAAAAAATAGGCTGTATATAAAATTTTGTTTAACAAGATCGAGCATTAGCACAGTAATTGAGAGAAACATAAAAAAGAACATTTATTGCGAAATTGCTCAAGTACATGTATACCGTAAAGTCTTGCATAAAAGGTTCCTCCAACTTATAAGACCCCCACCCAAAAGTGGGCGGAGTGTCACATGGCTGGAAACCAAAAAATTCAAAATTTTGACTTGGTCGAAACTTTACCCGGTTTATAAGGCCCGGACTTTCTAATCTTCGCTTTATAAGACCTCCTCCCACTTATAAGGTTGTCACACAAAATTCTATGTTTTTGAGAAATTTTTCATTTTCAAATTGTTACCTTGTTTGGTACCTTCGGGTTTCCGGAATCGGTGGGGGGCGTGCTTCAAATATTAAAAAAAATTATATAAGAAGACTTTATATGCAAGACTTTACGGCATTGTCACAAGGTTTATGGCATGGCTCAGTTCCAAAAAAACTAAACTGAACGGAATTTATCCTCGGCAACGTTTTTCGTTGGTTGCCATAGTGTCAGTAGCAATTGAAAGTCTAGCGCACTTGAAAATACTGAACTGAAATGGAACTAGAACAGAGAGCGTTTGAAATGAACCATGCATGAGAAGTGTTTGGGCGATCGATTGAGCCTTTCCCAATTCAATGCACATGGTCCCGCAAGTTTTCAAAACTCTCCAAAACGTATCAAGCAGAAAGCACTTTATGTTAGTCTTAAAATAATGTAAGCGGCAAAAAAGTGAAAGGCATCAAAAACAGTTTCTTTCAACAACGCATATGCCTCAAACCTCGCTCAAAAAGTTTAAAAAACCGTAAAAACTTGGTTGAAAACCAGACGCTTTGCTGCGAACGTGACCAATCAACACCAGAAAAAAATGCTCATCCAGTTATCAGGTGGTATTTTTTTCTGTGTAAGCTGCAAAACCTTTAAGCATTGTTTTGGCGCTAATGTTTAGAGAGAGTTTGCTGCTCTGCAGTACAATATTGCTAAAAACGAGACCAGATTTTCAACTGGAAACATTGAACACTTGAAAGAGACGTCTCCAGAGCAAGACACTACAGAGACTGAAGTTTTCAATTCAGCAACCTACATACAACAGTTGTTTCGTTCAAATGCGCTTCAGGCAGAAACGTTTTTGAAAATTCAAAGGTATTATTTCAGGGTGTTTAGCAAAACGTCAAATGAAATCATCAAACACAGATTCAAGCAATGACGAGCTGATTCGTCACTTTCAATTGGCTGCTCCACACTGCAGCCAATCAGCGTGCTGAGGTTGGTGATCAAAATTTTGCTCATGTTTGGTACTCAGAGTATTTTAAATGTTTCGTTGCTTGGAAACCAAACAACAAAGTTGCAACAAAAAAGAACGTTGAATTTATTCTGATGATTGATATGCCGATTGCGCAATTCAAGAGTCTGGTCTGTTCTGGTCTTTTTGAACGCTCTGTGACATTCCAGAAAGAAACGTAGTTGAAAACCTAAAAAGTAAACTGAAAACTAGCTTTTCGAACAAAATTTGGGTAGCAGTTTTGATTATCTGCAAATTTTGAGATTTGTCACGTACAAGTGCATCGTTGTGTTACTACAAGTTCAAAATTTGATAAATTCAAAATGGTTTTGATTGACTCAATAAGCTTTTCTTTGCCGATAAAACAATCTGCGCTTGCTGACACGTTTTTAGGCTACGAAACAATGAACAGTCAAAAAGACTTTTTTAAAAGAAGTTTACGTCACACTGTGCCCTGATTTTGAACTTTATTGATGATAGGCCAATGTCAAAGGACCCATTGACCCAATGAGACTTCTGAGAGTGTAGAAAAACAACAATAGCTGATCATCAAATTTTTAAAACTTTTAAATCATGAGTCATAATCAAGCAGATTTTTTTCTTGAGCAAAAAAACAACAGCGTGTAAAAAACACAAAAAAACTAAAAACGGTGAATGACAATGTGGGTGACGAAATGCGTGAAATCAAGAATTTTAGAATGAAACAATGCAAAACAGCTGGGTGCATGGAAAAAACGTTGTGTTCTGCGTTATAATCACTGCAAGAGATAACGAAGACACACAAAACATACAGAAAAAAGGATACAATCGAATATCCCTCATTTTGGCTGGTGGCTCACAGCAAGCCTCTGCGGTTTGTTTCTGCACTGTGAATTTGGTATCGGAACGATTCTGCTGCACATCACGTTGGTGGTGAACGCAAACAGAAAGATCTGTGGATCTTGGCGACAAAAGGAAAAAACGAAAAGAGAATGGAGTTAAGGGTAAAATCGCGCTAAGCAGTCCGGAACCCATGTAAAAACATACGACATTTACAAAAAACGTATCAGTATCAACGTGAAACGTGCATGAAACTTAAAAATTTCGAAAAATCGTATTTTTTTTCACAGTATGCAGCAAATATGTAGAAAGGTCACGCACACACTCGTAAAAACCTGAAATTTTATTTCGAATTTCCAAGGACTTTCTTGCACAATCTCGTCTGCTAAAATGCAGAGAAAATACCTACCATCCAAAAACGTTTTTCGCATGAAGCTAGTGCAGGGAAAAAATAACGAAATTTCAAATTGCAAAAACTGTCAATGTCGACGAGCGGCTGCGTTACGCACAGCAAACTGATGCAGTCAGCAAGAATTCCAGAAAAAAGTGTGTTTGCGTGAGCGTAAAACAACGTCAATCGTTATGCAAAAAATACGCGTGGTGTGGTTTACTGTTTAGTCATGAATGAAACACGTGTCATACTGGATAGGGAACTCTGTGATTTCCTTTGTGTGATTCATTTTATGCCAGAAAACGACTTATGGGTCGGCAAAAATTCGGGGAGCCACAGAAATCTGTTTCATCACAAAGCATAAAATAGAGGCTGAAAATTTTCGATTTTGGACTTCCAGAATTAGTTTTTTTAAACTGTAACCGGTTTCGCTGATTGTTCGGTGCAACCAATCAGCGCGCTCTCAACTAAATTTGAAAGTCAATCAATCGGCCGGCATTTTGTTTCATTGAATGCTTGATTGGATTTTCTTTTTTTTTAAAGCCAGTTGACAATTTTCAAATAATATATTTTTGCGTCTAGACGATTGTCTGATATACTTCAAAACTAACATCGTTTTGTGGTTGTTTGCATATTGCCATTTAATTAGCAACAACGTTTCCAGGGTGTATTTTTTTTTCTTCTGTCAGCATGACATTCATATGTAACTGTGATAACAATAAACAATACAATTGACGAAATAATCGTTTCAAAGTTCAATCAACACAAACAAACCAGACATGAAAAAACAATGGACACAAAAAGAAAGCCACGAGACAAAAATAAAAAAAAACTTCTAATGCAATTCTTGGTTGCCAAAAATCAAATTATTTTCAGCGCGAAGATACTGCATAAAAAATGCGACTGGAGCCAATCTAGGGCAAAAAACGCAAAAACTGTACAATAGTGATTGTCACTTCTGTGCCAACTGGCATATTTGCAAGTAAAGTTTCATCAAACAGCACAAAAATGTTGCAAAATTGCACTTTGAAAAAAGCTAATATCAAAACTTCCATTCTGAACAGTGAACAGACACCACTTCTTCAAGAACACATTGTTCCTGAAAGTGTGAATTTTATAAAAATCTAAATATTGCACCAAAAATATCAATCTAAAGCACTTTTTTCACGAGTCATGTCATGCAAAGGTGGTGACGGGGATGACGGGGACAAACAAAACCTGTGTAACTTCAGCACCTCAGTAGAACTTCAAAGACACTTTAAAAAATAGTAATACACGAAACCGAAAACTGTATTTTAATGCAAACAGTTTGATTGGTGTGCAAACACTAAATGTGTGCAACTAATCAGTTCAAAGAAAAATCTGTACAAACAATAAGTAGCATACGCAGGCAAAATAAGTCTCAAATTTTTTTTCAAAATTTCTTTACACGTTAAGGCCACGAAGTTCGCTGCGATATTTCTTGCATTTGGTGATATGCATAAAAAAACAATAAAATGTAATAAATTATATTGCACAAAACAACAACAAACGCAACATAGAATAACAAAGGACGAATCTCAATATCATTCGAAAAACTGTCAGCAACAAAACTCAAAATGCCAGAATATAATATTCGGAAAAAGAACAGAAAGTAAAACTTTGACCAGAATGCACGATGAATAACTGCACCTTTTTTCAACAAAAAGAACAGCATTCGGCCACCTGAAACGTGCGCCGGCGGCGGAAACCGAGCACACAAATCGGTGAGAGTGGGAGACAGCGAGAGAGACACGCGCAAACAATGACGAAAACAGGAGAACAGAGCCGCAGAAAATGCAACAATAATATCTGTCAAAAAATTCCAAACACTGACTAAACGTGCGCAAAAGTAATTCGGATCAACAACACACAAGCCAAATCTAATCAAATCTGGCACGCTGATTGGTCGTGTACTTTGCCTCAAGAACATGCAGATGTAGCCAATCAACAGTGAACGATCACCATCTCAAGGCAGGTCATTCAAGTTCGCGAGTATCGCCTGTATCTGCGTGAACACCTTCTTGCTGTGCAACATCCACAGTTTGTCAAAGTCGGAGCACGACTCCAACAGGCCGGACGAGATGCCGTGCACGCGTCTGATCGTGTCGCGCAGTTTCGCCACCTCGACGTCGCGCGCCGCCACGATCGCCTCCGCCTCGCGCGCCCTCTCGCGATTCGCCGAGCAAACGGCGCAGTCGGAGTTGTTTGAGCTGGCGGAGCCGGACAGGTCTTGGACACCGGTGGGCGACGACGAGAATGATTGGTCGTTTTGGAGTGTGCCTGGCGGATGCTGATTGGCTGAGGCGCACGTGCCGGTCAGCAGCGCGTTTGCGGCCGTCATCGGCATTTGGCCGAGGGCCTGGAAAAAATGGTGAGCATGATAATAATATTGCAGTTGTACTTGTACACGCAAAAACTACATAAAAAACCACCACACAAAAAAAAACAAAACTAAAATTTTTTATTTTTTTTTTCCCCACACCCCCCCTCCCCCCCCCCCCCCCCCCCCCCCCCCCCCCCGGGCCCCCCCCCCCGGCCCCCCCGCCCCCCCCCCGGCCCTCCCCCCCCCCCCCCCCCCCGCCCCCCGGCCGGGCGCCCCCCCCCCCCCCCCCCGGCCCCCCCCCCGAAAAAAGCGGGGCCCCCCCCCGCCCCGGGGGGGGGGACCGCCGCCCCGTCCCGGCGCCCCCGGGCGGTGGCCCGGGGGGGGGGGCCCCCGGGCGTTTTTGTGGGTGGGGCCGGGGTGGGGTTCTTTTGCGAGTGCCGGGGTGCCCGTTTTGGCCGGCCCCGAGCGCTACTCAGACTGCCTGAAACAAGTAATGTGATTTTCGCAGTTTTCTTGATTCGTTTGAATATATTTCGCTGGTTTTAGGGGTTTCAAGTTACGGTGAAAAGTGCAAAAAACGCAAATTTCCATAATTGGTTAATTCAGAAAAACATTTTTTTGTTTCACAGGCAAAAGTCGTAAGTATCCAATAAACTTCTTCAAAGCGTTTGCAAACGCGCGTACCGGCCAAGTTCTGCGCGACCGCATCGATCGTGCTCGACGGAGTGTTCGCTCGCTGCTGATTGGCTGCTGACTGCAGTTTCGGCGCTTTCCGACGGCCAATCGTTGCCTTCGACGACGTCGGCGTCTTCAGGTCGTTCGATGTTCCGTTCGCTGAGATTGAGCGCTTCAAATTCTCCGGCGAAATCACCGGTAGCGGCTCTTCCACGGGTGGCGTCACGGATTGGCTGGAGTTCAATTGTTGTTGTTGCTCCTGTTGTTGTTGCTGCTGTTGTTGTTGCTGTTGTTGTTGTTGTTGCTGTTGATGTTGTTGTTGTTGTTGTTGTTGTTGTTGTTGTTGTTGTTGTTGTTGTTGTTGTTGTTGTTGTTGTTGTTGTTGTTGTTGTTGTTGTTGTTGTTGTTGTTGTTGTTGTTGTTGTTGCTCCTGTTGTTGTTGCTGTTGTTGTTGTTGTCGCTGCTGTTGCTCGATCATCTGCTTGTAGTGGATGCTGCCACGTTTTGGTTTCTGTGGTGAAATCTAGAAAATGTGCACGATTTTCTTGAACTATGTTCCCGGAACGCAAACGATATTGAGATCGGTTCGCTTCATCAATAAAACAAACGTGAAGCAAAGGCGTACAGCATACTAGCACCGATCGATTGGCTTAACACATGTCAATGAATGATTAAAGTATTGGAGATTTATTAGAAAGTGTCGAACAGAAATGACGTCATGGCACCGGCAACAGAATTCCAGTTTGGTTCACCCCGTCCGAGGGGTTATTGACGTGAAGGTGTGTATCACCCAAAAAAAACTAAAAAAGTCCGGGATCATTGCTGTGTGCACTATCTTTTTGAGCGCATGACGTCATTTCGGTGCGCGAGGCGACATCATCGAATCGATACAGGCGTCTTCTACGGGTTGTGCTCAGCAAAAAAAAAACAATAAAAATCTTGCAAACAACAACCGTAATACTACACAAACAAAAACTGCGGAAAATACGAACAAACAAACGCAAACAACGCACCACGGGCGTGTCGATCATGTCAAGGTGCGCCGTCTCGGCGGTCTGCTCCACACGGACGCCGTCGCAGAGCGGCTCGTGCGCGCGCAGGTCGGCGTCCTTCAGGAACGCACGGCCGCACTGGTCGCACGAATAGCCGCGTTCCGCATGGATCTTCATGTGGCGATTCAGGTCGAACTTGAAGATGAACGTCTTCGCGCAGAGCGAACAGACGTGCGGGCGCCCGCCGGCGTGAATCATGAGGTGCTGCGTGAGGTGGCCCTTCTGGAAGAACGCCTTGCCGCAGTGCGGACAGACGTGCGAGCGCTCGCCGGTGTGCCACATCCAATGCTTCTTCAGCAGCTGTCGGGTGCCTGAACGGATGCATGGCATATGCGAATGATCGAATGTATGACATTGTCATGGAAACGGAAGTGCTGTATTGGAAACCAGGCTGGCTGTTTGTGTGGTTCTAGTCTTTATGGGGCAATTCAAAATAGCTTTAAGTGACCGGGTCCTATTTAGGGGACCAGGATCACTTTGCAAATTTTGAATTCCTCACGAACAAAATGGAACTTCCAATGCCCCAACAGTCGATCGAAGTGAGCGACCCACGTTCAGTACCTGCCTTCAATCAGCAAACAAAGTTTTACAAATAATCCCTTTAGGATGAAAAAAAGCATGTGTGGCAAAATGCTTGATCGTGAAAAAACTGGTAGTGAAGAAACTTTACGGTTTACTGCACGTTTACAGTGTTTTTTGTTTACACAGTCATGCTAAGACACCGAAAATACTCCTTATCTCTTATTTTCTTGTTTGACTTTTTCAGTGAAAAGACTGCTATTTTATTTACTATGGCTAAAACATACATGTGTAGCTTGGTGCGTACAAAATAAAATGTGAAGTTATATGGGCTGGATGGATATAAAAGCGTTGTGCAAACATGAGCGTTAACCAAGCGGTAAATAGTGTCAGCAAAATAGTTTTTTTTTTATTTTGCTTGTGTCATGCGTGCCTTGACTTCTTTACGTTTATGTTTGGGAACCGAGTGAATTTGTGTTGATTGCAGCGAAAGGTTACGGTATAAAGATTGCTTGACGAGTTTTTTCTGCAATAATATTTTTTTTAAAATTTTTCTTTTGATAACATGTTCAAATAAACATGTTGAAAACGGAAGTTTGACGTCAGAAAAAAGTAAAATACTGCGGGAATGTCTGAACAGTTTTAGTGACATCTGTTGACCACATCGCGAATGCATAATCAAAACAACCATTTACACGTACGTCAACTTGCAGCCAAGCAATGCGCAAAACGCAAAAAAGCTGTTGCGTGTCTGTTTCATTTGAACCATCAGTTGATTTTAAAAGTTGCATACGCTTCAACATTACATGCAAATGCATGCGAGTGTGCACCAAACTGGTTGTCGCTTTTGCCAGAGTTTCCTGGTTTTCAAAAAAATCAAAATGGCTATGCGGCAGCGTGCATCAAGCATCAAGCTGGTTTTCACGAAAGTATAAAACGGACATAAAACAGTGGTGCACGAGCACGAACCGAACTCCTTGTGGCACTGCGTGCAGACGTGCGTCGACTCGCCGCTGTGCGTCCGTCGGTGCGTCGAGAGCTCGCGTTTCACGCTGAACACTTTGTCGCACAAGTCGCACTCGTACTGCGGCTTGTCGCGGTGCGTATGCGTGTAGTGGATGTTCAGGAGACTGCGCGTCTCGAACGCCTTCTGGCAGAACCGACAGATGTACTGCTTGTGCCCGTTCGGTGTCGTCGACGACGGCGGCGACGTCGGGAACGAGCTGAACGACTCGCCGTCGGAGTCGGAGTTTGACGGGGAGCTCGGCGAATGCTTCAGCGGGCTCTTGGTCGACTGTGAACTGCTGCGTTTGCGACTGTTGTTGTTGTTGCTGTTGTTGTTATTGTTGTGCTGACGTCGCCGCCGCCGCAACGAGCGTTTCTTCACGCCACCGCTCTCCGAGTAGTCGACGTCGTCGTCGTCGTCGTTGTCAGCGTCCTCGAGCAGTTCCTCGTCGTCGTCCTCGTCGTCCTCGACGAGCTCGCAGGTGTCTGCATAATGGAATTTAGGAGTTTTCTTTGGTCAGTTCACTAGACTCTGATCTGATCGCGTGAATCACCCTGTAGTTTTGTCCTTCAATGACTTTTTCATAATGTTCACCTCAGTATGCTTGTCTTGAATACCGACGCGTGTCAACATAGCTAAACTGCCGAAAAATCATTCATTGCAACTCCAAACGCATCGCATCCCCTTACCATTAGCGGTGCGCTGCTGCTGGTGCTCCTCGACGATCATGTGGTCGAGCTCGTCGTAGTGCTGCATCAAGTGCTGCTCCAGTGCCTCGAGCGTGTCAAACGACTGTGGACACTGGTTGCACAGGAAACAACTGAAGGAAATGACAGCATGTGAGTGTTGGAAAATGCAGCATTTTGAGAATTTCAAACATTGATGATACTCAACTATTTTTTTGAATCATTTGGAAGCTCAATAAATTAGCGAGCTGCCTCAACAGGATGGTTAGGGGTATAATGTTGAGTAACTATTATTCTCAGTGACTGATTGGTTGCATCCGAAAAGCAAATACGTGAGGCAAGAGTAGCAGATTCAAATCTATCTGTTTTCGGTTTTAATCTGTCTGCATAAAAGTGCTTTTTTTTAAATTTTTACCTGCAATTATCAGCCGCTTGCTTCACTTGCGTGTTCTTCTCCTCTGTGGTGTCCATAGACTCGGCTTTATTTTGGTCAACTTTGGTGTCGACTGATGCCGACTCTAACTTGACCATTTTTAGGTGTTTCTGGGTCAAACTTGTCCAAAATATTCAATTCAAAGGGTTTGTTTTTGGCGGTAGTTTCGTTTACAAATTGTGAAATCTTTCAAATGTTTTTTAATCAATACCACAAATCAATAATAAGGCAGTACTGGTTTTTCATTCAGTTGTGAAGCTCTTTTTAGCGTTGTTTTCAAAGGCACTTGAGGTGACACGGATATCTGAAAAAGTTATTACAAATACAAAAAACAAATTGCAAAGATAAGAAAAAGAAAACACGAAAAACAGTCATTAAATAAAAAAATATTGAAAATAAAACAAATGGCAAACCCTCCTATAAGGAATCTTTTAATCTTCGCATTTTATCATGAAAGTTATGCCGTGCACAGAATCTCCAACTGTATATTTTTTGTTTCAAAAGGCGAAGAAAACTTTAAAAAACACAACAAAACTATGCTGCGCACTACGAAAACACACAAGCTGAGGATCTGAACACATCGCTGTGTGTGGGTCATGGTTGATTGGATAAAAAACCATGGAAAACAAGGAGGCGGAGTCTTGAGCAAAGCAACCATGCACATTTGCTACCGTACTTTCAAGCACAACTGTTGCATGCAGAATTGGATTACAGTAGCAGATTTGCACCACGGAGAAACTCAAAAGAAAGTTTTTTGCGGTTAATTAAAAAACGGGTCTGCTGAATGAGTGCGCAGTGAATGAGCACACAAATTGCAAGTAAAATACCAGTTTTTTTCGCATCTAAGTTTTTTCATTTTCAAAAACTAGCTTTGGCGTTTATCGAGGGCGCTGAACAAGATAAGGCGGGAGTAGCATAGTGGCTAATTCCAGCTCCAGTGTCCCATGGAACTTTTTGTACCGCTTCACCAAAGCAAACTTTCCAAATGATGATGCCGATGATGATCAAGCAAAGTGATTGTTTGCACGTTCATCGCAGGTATGATACATGAACCAGACTCCTAGCCTAGTTTTTTTTACTTATTTTCACCCACAAGCATGAGATTACGCTAAAGCCTGCAATGTTGCGTGCGTGCGCGCGCATCGACGAGCCGAGTTTGGGCTGTGTGTACATGTTTTTGTTTACATTTTAGCACCGAAACGAGCTCCACTAAACTTTCGCACAGAGTCTAGTCTGCTTGCTTGGCCCCGCCAAACACTTGAGCTTATGATTCAGGTATATGAAGCATGAACAAAAGCAAACACGAAGCTTGTAGCTCATTGTGTGCGCACCGCACACTGCGCTGGTGAAGGGTCATGAGAAAAAGCTTAGCGCTTTGTTGAAGTGTTTTGGGGCGGAGGTGTGCAATATAACTCCGGCTTATGTCGAGGTTTTTACGCGGAATATTTGGGTAACTTGAGCTCGAGTCCATAAAGTGTGACTGTGTGCATGTCACACGCAATGGTTGAAAACAACAGCTAGAGAGAGGTTTTGGCTGCTCTCCTAAAAAAACGTGTGAGATCTGAAGTGATTTTGCGAAGGTGTTCATACTACATTTTTGAAGCAAACGGCTGCAAAATTTATACAGAAAAACCTTTAGCCCACTATCAGTTCTAAAAATGGATTCGCTGACATTTGACGCAGATATAACTTTCCATACAAAGTGTATTGCACATGGTCATGAACGAACATTCCGTGGAGTACACGTCAAGTAGTAATTAAGAAAACAACCCATCAACTCTGCTCTCGCTAACTTTTGCTGCAACACGCTAAAATGCAACGAAACAACGAAGTTCATGTGTGAAACGCATCAAGACAGCGAAAGAGCAAAGTTGCACACAAAAGCTGTGTGTGTCTCACTGTACCATGCAGTCCACAAACGCACACAACTCAATCCTTAATCCAATGTACATGCAACATAATCTGTCTGCGACCGTACCATGAAGCTATGTTTTTCGCAGATTCTGTGGTTGATGGCGATGGTAAAAATAAAAAACTCTCCGTGACGTACTGTCTCACGCGGCTTAGCAAACAACGCAAACGCATAAGGCTGGATCCCTCCTTATAAATTTTTAGGCGTTGCTTGGTTTGTGTGAAAACTGTACACATGTGTCGTGTGTGGCGTGGTGATTGGTGACTAGGATGCTTGAGAACTGGTTGCTGCGTTTCGTGACACTCCGGGGCAAAGTCAGTTTTTAGTTTTAAGAGTTAAGAGCCGGGACGCACGCACTGTCAACAAAAACGTTTGAGAAAGCGAATTCAAGAGAAAATATTTATCCTGAGTTTGTGTGACTGTTCTTTGAAAAAGATGTGAGTTTCCGTTTGGTCTGTTCACTGGACGACTGGACATGTTGACGTTGTTTTTGAAACGCGTGTGGCGCGAATCTCATGAGCACTGAATTTATGAGTCTCAAGCTCAGAGTTCATTAAAATTCGGGTTAAAATTAACAAAACCAATCGTGGTGTTTCGAATTAAAATTTCAGCTAGTCAGCAAGTTCGCAGCGTGTTTTCGTCTTGTATTACCGTACAGTAGAGAAAAAAACAACCAAAACCATAAACTGTGTATCATGACAAAATTGTGTCAGTTTGAAAACAACCAACAAAATCTGTTATCAGCATCGCGTAAACCCCAAAACACCGTTTCCACACCTAAAGCATTCATTCCACCAATGTGAAACACCCATGTGATGCTCCGTTGAGAAACACACACACACAAAGTGCAAGCTCATACCTGCGTATGAAACCAGAGACACTTTGATACGAGCAAACACAAAAGTCACTGACTGAGCTACCTACACTCGCAATGCCATGATAACCGAAAACTGAAGCACACTGAAACGTGGCTGTTGGTTGGCGGGTAACATGCTAACGGTACTGACGCTTATTATTTGCAAAAGTCATGCCACACAACCCACCACCAACCGGGTTGTGAACAAAAAACGCGTAGTTTTCCGTGACATTGATAAGAATATATGAAGCCTATACTCTAAACCTGAACAACAAAATAAAGGTTATCGGGAGCCCATGCCGCCCATAAAAATTCAAGAATACAACAGTGTAACCGTAACCAAGCATCAAAGTTCATGGTGAGTGGTGACATGCTCTGTTTCTTTCAGTTGAAAACTATGAGCAAAAAACAAGGTACCATGACGAAAATAGTCAGAGAATATAACATTTGAAGATCGATTAATTGGGTTACAGGAAGCCAGTAGTAGTACCTCAAAAAGCTGTTTCAAACCAACATAACATACAACATACATTCAAAACACAGCAGCACCAACGAAGACACAAGGTCACGAACTTCAAACGGTACAAAAGAATAACTGAAATCATGGACAGAGAAAAAATAAATGAGAAACAAGCAAATCCATTCAAGCAAAACAAACAAACAACAAGAGATCAAAGTAATCGCATTGAATTACAAAACAAAAAACCACCATGAAAGAATCGGTGACAACAAAAGATATCCAAGAGCAAAAGGTTTTTTATATGACCCCGGAAACGTCTATCAAGCTTTTAGTGTAAGCCATGAATACCGCTAAATGGCAAATTAGGGTAGAAAGAGAAAAAGCGCGGTCGCAACTTGCATGTTTACTTTTATTTGGGTTGTTCCACCACTGTCCTCTTATTTACATACGCGCGCACTTTTCCATAAGCATGACCAAAACTTGCACGAATAATGGGTTGTAAACCACCTACATGTAAAAATGACCCGACAAGCAACAAAAACACCGGCAACACACACACAATTCTTTTTGAAAGACAATAGCTAAAGCAAAAGCAAACAATGCGCCTTCTAGCTCAATATTTGCAAAAGTCAAGCAATGGACTGGGGTCAAACTTGAGCTAATAAGTGCGTCACTAGCGGGAGAACGTTTTTTCGGCAAACAAAACAGCAAGAAAAACAACAACTGCTCTTAACTTTCAGTTAAAATCGGTATAGTGTCTGATATTTTGTGATGAATGATTTTGCCATGAATCTAAGACTTAGCCGCTGTTGCGTTACATGTTTGGGTAAATTTGGGTTTCAGTTCAAGCTTTTCACAACAGGTAGTTTTTGAAGGTTTAAGTCACAAGTCAACTCGAAATTTTACCTAGCAAAGAAACAGTTCGATCGCAAAGTGCAAACTTGGTGAAAACACTTTTGAAAATCTGAAAACAGCCATGGGAACGGCCGCCAAAAAAAGCCGTTCATTGCTTTAAAAATGCTTTTTGACAAACGTATTCTTCTGCGATCACAAGCTGTAGGTCTGGAATGAAGCACATAATTTCAGCTTTTCATCGTGTGCAGCAAGCACTCTTGGCAAAAAAGTCAAGCTTTTACAACCCGCCGCAAGCATACCGACAAACAACAGACGCGCATCGCTCGTCAAAAAAGCACACGGCTATAATCTTAGTCATACAGAATAATATGCTTCAAACGCGCGCGCTGTCTTTTTGTCTTATGTGCCATTTTGCGGCATATGTTTTCCTTGAAACAGAGAGCTTCAGCGTTCAGCAAAGCACGCCACCTACGTACTACATATATCATGTGTTGAGAGGGCACCATGGCCGCAACAGGCGCCCGCCCTTTCACTTTCTCAACAGATACTTTTAGAGCGGCGCGCTTATGCGTTGCGTTTGGGGTTCGCACAGCCGAGAAGTGGAATATGTACATACATGTGTGTATGTATGGCCTCGTGATATGTGTATACATGTATCGCTGGAACACGAGCACATATATAATAGTGTAAAGCTCGTTGAGTTCAGCAAATGTGAGCCGCATACAAAAGACATACAGACGGAGTGTGTAAAACGCGGACATTTTCGCTCCAAGCCACAAACACACGCGCGCGCGTTCACGCATTTCCAGTTTTTTTGAACCCCGCTCAGGCGAACACATTATCCGCCCATTTGTCTTGTGCGCTCCGGCACTTTTTCTATGACGATGGTTCGCGTATCACTGGCATAACTTGAGCACAGCGGTCTATTAGCTCACGAATTTTGCTTACGGTAGCCGCGTTTTGGGGCATACATCGTTTTTACGACAATGAATGAGCAGCAGAGGGGCCGCTGAAACGAAACGCATGCTGGCTTGTGTGTGTATATCGTTTCCAGGAATAAATAGCTGCGACAACTGTTCACTGGGCTTTTCTGCTTTGCGCTAGTAACTCGTTGCTTTTTTTCTATTAGCTTCCATCTTTTCCTTCGGGTCGTGTGACTCTTCGGTGGAAGTTCTGTATGCGTTTTAGTATCTGTGTATAAAATATATACATGTACAAATGTATGTGTCAGCGCAAAACAAGACTCAGACAAACAAAAAAAACGCCAGCCTCAGAAGTGCTTTCTGCGTTAGTCAGTTCAGCAAGTTTTGTTTGTGACAGCCCACCTACGCGCATACATACGACGACGACATACATACACCTTCAGAACGTCGTCAACGAACCGCCTTGCACCTCAGCGGAATTGAAATTTTTAGGAAAAGTTAAGAACACAAAGCATGACATGACATGACATAATTGCTTCGAAAAACTTTCGGGTTCACTGTGCTGGTGCCGTTGTATCACACCTCAAGAAGGTTGCTTGATGAATGTTTAAAATTTCAAAAATAGCCGTAACTCAAGGTTCGACTGACGACAAAAATCAGCAGCGCACGGCGAACCGGATGTTGAATGTTGTTTTAGAAGAACGATATAAAGATAAAGGAAAATACAAAATAGAAGATTTTCAAAACTAACAAGGGTGTGCCGTTGGTTTTCTCGACTCGGCAATCCCATAAATACACGCGTAAAACACATGTGCAGCCTTATTGTATGTAGGTACATGTGCAGCACATGAGGACGTTGACCGTTTATATGGAACCAAAGCGCTCTTTTACATATGTATGTATACATGTGCCTAGGACATTCAAACACGCAGAAATATTATAGTTTACACTTTTTACGACATGAGAAATAACGCAAATCGTGCCAGCATGCGCCGAAACTATAAACAAGCAAGCATACATACACACACGTTCAGTGTAAACCAGAATTACAAAGCTTCAAACGTATAAGCAACACATGACACGCAATAATACCATGGCCGTGGCCAGGCGACAACGGAAAACACATGTGAGAAAGTAATATAACAGTAGCTGGTGGTGTGGCGCTCGCAAGACGTTCTTTATCGTTGTTATAATCCACGGTGAAACAGACGCGCCGTTGTAGCACCAATGAGAACGAAGATTGAATGGTGTGCTGCTTTGTATACCATCATGATAGAGAGGAAAAGCTTGTTCTTTATTATAAACGATAGATGCCCCACATGCAAGCAACAGACGCACCCATCAGCGTGAACGAAAGCGAACTCAAGAAAGAAAAACAGGATTATAAATGGCCGCTTTTGGCACATATATGTACACACACACACACATAAGCATAAACAAAGCTGCAGACATGATACAAAGCTGTTTGGCCAGAAGTGAAGCATGCGCACATTTCGGCATTTGTGGGATTACGGTACACAGGAGAAGAAATTGTGACATATGAAGGAAACATGCTCAATGTTCTACGGTAGGTTATGAATTTTAAAAGAAAAGTTTAAAAGAAACACAAATACGTATGTGCTCGGAAAAAGTTTTGGACCACCTGCCGAGGTGCCTTGAGAACCCAGACAATATGGCACTTATTTTCTCTGAAATTACACCTATATTTATTTAGTTTAACCGTGCATGGATGGTTCCAGGATATTTTCCAGACAGGTTGTCTGACAAAGTATAAGTCTGCGCACTACATTTATGTTAAGAGCAACAAAGAAGTTTCAAAGATATGAAACTACAGAGCGTTATGTAAACTTAACCCGGATCGGCAAAGCCACTGATACATGTACGTACATGTAGTTCGTATCCGAGATTGTGTGTGGTCTTGGACAAAAAAACATGAACCGAAACACGAACATATCAATAGATATGAATGAATGAATATTTACTTTGCTACCCCATGGTGGGAACGGTACTTTCTATGGATTTTCCATGGTTTTGGGGGTCTATTATATTATTGGCAAGGGTGTGGCAAAAGATATCATCCAATATGTGAAGAATAACAACATATTGTTCAACCATGGTGCACATGTTGATCAGACACGAAGGAGACCAAAAGCATTCACTAAGATGAGCGGTTAAGTAACTCCATCAGTAACATCACATATCTTGAAGAAAACGGCAAACCTTAATTGAAGTCGCTTTATGTACATGCAACTGCACCATGAAACATCCTAAAACACCAGGAAAAACAGACACACGAATGTGGGACTTCAAGAGGTACTCAAAAAATGATGAAACACCATTTCAACAGCATAAAGTAAATGTTTAATGAAGTAAAAGAAATACGTGAAGTGCTCCACCACCACCCGCCAGTTTTGAATGAAGGTGACAAAAACCTTTGCGGACTCTTTTATATTGTATTTTTATTACCCTGTGCTCATGACGCACGTCCTGGCTAATTGATTGGTCGATGTTGAACTAGAGCAGGGGGATTAGTTTTTCTGGTCTACGTCAACATGCAACATGTTGCATGCAACACGCACTCTCAATGCTCTCTTTAGGGGGGAGGGACCGGAAGATAAATGGGTTGGAGTGGAGCTCAATTTAGCAATTTACTGAAGACAAATGGCAATTAGGAACAATGTGTTTTCACTTAATTTTTATGTTTCCATGATAGAATTTGTTTTCTGAACTTAATCCTGCTTGCACACACTACCTGGCGCCATTAAGTGTGAGCATGTTAGTGTAACGTCAAGGAAATATAAACAAGACAAACATTTGATGAAGCCAATCAAAAATATCGATGATTTTCTTGATAACCAAACCCGGAAATTAGGGATCTAAACGTGGTTTTTTTTGCTGTTTTTGACACATGCCGTTATTTGGAACAATAAATTTGCTTTAGCGCGGCATTTTTGAATTACACCGCTTTAGTATAATGTCAACCAAATATGTTTATTATAACGACCAAAAAGCCCTCGAGCTAAAGAAATAATGAAACGTGCTTTACAACACGACAATTGGTTGTTTTCTTACCATGCGAGCAACTGAACAAAACTACAGCTACAATGGGCTGTAATAAAACATATCAATAGTTAAATGCCGCTTTTTGTTTAAGCTTTCATTGTTCTCCGCAGCTTAACAGTATCCAAAATAGCAAAGCAAAGAGAACTTTTGTGAAAACAAAAATAGATAAAAACTGATTGTTTCCGTCAGTTGAATGATACCCAAACATAAAACCTCAATTGGTGAAAATCATGGCTGAAAGAATAAAACTACTTTACTGGGACAAACTTACAGTAACCATGAAAACAACACAGCAAGACATATCCACTCTTTGTCAAAGCATTCTAAAACTATCGCTGAGCGTGCCACCATAACTCCGCTCATACTTACTTTACACGAAACAGAGAAAAAAGTAATGTTCTGTTGAGCGAGTGTTGTGGCATGTCACTAAACCACGCATAACGTCCGCACGTTGAACACGTCCAACTCTCCAAAACATAATGCGCATTGTATGCTACTGCGAGTTTATGCGTCTCACTTTCGCGTCGTGACTCGATAGATGAGATATATAGGTATGTGACATTAGAAAAACTGGCCACTGCAGCCCGCACGCACTTCGTGTGTGTAGCTCATTGTTTGTATCGTATGTGTGCGTGTCACTTCTATGCTGCTATGTGCTTCTGCGATATGCTTTAAAGCCAGCCAAGTGGCCCATACATTACATGTGTTGCGTTCAACACACCACGCTGCGATATGCGAAGTCAGCATAGAACGGGCGCACACGGTGTGTTGTGCAGCGAAACACGCACGTGAAAATGCTCAAATGCACAAACTGCACGAATCTGTGCACGCGCACGACAGCTGACGCGCACTGCTCAAAATGTGCGACAAAGCTGCGTTCGTATCACTGCACACAGCATGTACGTTTGTAGGTTTATTCAAGCGTCTATTTGAGTGCGGCTGCATCGCACGGCATGTGACGTGCGGATACAACTTTGTTGATTGCTTTGTTGACGCACTGCTGGGATCCCATGATTGGTCATGGCGCAGGTTTGAAATCAACACTGATTTCTACTCCTTTACCTGCAAATGTATATAATGCACCATGGTACAGCATACATGTAAGTTACTAAGTCCAACTCATTCAATTTTACTTGCCGCAAGCAGAAGAATGACCAATCAAGGTATTGAATTTAAAAACAAAACGTGACGATACGGGATACGCTAGCAGCAGCAGTATATCTTAACGTTTGGTGTGTTTCAAATCAGCGTGTGTCACGTTATGTGTGCACTGAAAACATTTAGCTGTAAGTCGGTTGCAGCGACCGTATATTTGCAGTGTTGTTGTTATCGTGTGCTCCTCAGCATTGCCGTATTGTTGAAACGTACGACTCAAGCAGCAATGCTGTGTTATAGCTGGACACGCGCGCGTGATACATTGTATGTCTCTGTTGTACATGTACAGCAGCGTATTGTTAGCTTACGAAGAAGCAGTATCACTGAAAAACAAGAATAATAGGCGCTCAGACTAACAGATTGTATTAGCTGCGTGGTATATAGTGCACTATACTGCGATATTAACATGTAAAAGTGAACAGCAAGAGAAAAGGCCACTGCTAGTTTTACAGCGCGCGTGCGCGTGGTTGTTGTGTATGTTCACCAATTCACATATATTACTGGTATATGGAGTTTGTATGTGTTTTGCTTTGTGATGTATGTGTGTTTACACGCAAGCAAGCAGCAGTCTTGCTTCAGCTTCTTATGACGCGCTGCACACACCCAAACGGCCCGTCTCGCTTTGGCCGTGCGTTCAATTCGCGTGCCTCGCTCGCTCGTTTTCTTCTGTCTTCAATCGTCGGGATGAGAGATTTGTTTGCTTCTGCTGCCGCTGTTCTGTCCATTTCGTGCGCATTTCCAGGCACATTCATCTTGACTGAGGTGCGCGTGCGTTTGTTGTATGCATCAAGTTTTGTACATTGTATGTGTATATGCGATGTGTGTACGTCTGTGTGCGCGTTTAGTCACGACGACACGCGATACGTGTATGTATCTTGAGTTTCACATATGTAACGGAAAAAGTTTTGGTGATAGCTGACGGACAAAAGCGTGTTTGCTTCTTAATAGTAGACTCAGCCTGGTGATAGCTGACGGACAAAAGCGTGTTTGCTTCTTAATAGTAGACTCAGACTCACACACACACACACCAGCTTGAAAATTCTTTACGGACTACGGTAACGGAATGAAACAAGTTGAGCATCTACAACGTTGATACATTTCTTCGGCGCTACGTCACCATTGTGGCATGTTAAGGAGATGTGATATCTGTATTTGGTTGTTGAAATGCAGTTGAAACAATATGTATTTTCAGTTTTAGAAATTTGAGCGTGCGGGACACATACAAATGCGTCAGTGCAATGGATAATATAGATTTGCAATTGTGTGTGTGCTTTTTTTGTGGTTATTATTCAATCGTATGCATTTGTCATTTCCGCCAAACGTTCACCTCTGAGCACCTTGGTGGTGATGTGTTGGGCTTGGGCTCGTATTTCGGTGTTCAAAAAATGGTGAAGTGAAAGAACGCTCGTTATATGTGCTAGGAGACGATGTTCTATCGGTTCCGGTGTAAGAGTTGGCAAATCAGTTTTTGAGCTACTCGGTACTTCCTGAGGTGGACCGCAATATACACCATGCCAGTTGGTGGCAGATCGGCTTGACGTTGTTTGAGGAAAGTTAACGGTAGCCAAGAAAATTTCAAGCTTATGCACTTTATTTTTACTTTTAACATTGTGCGTGTTTGGGCAGCGTACTTTTGCACATCTTTTTTAAATTCCCGCAGTGTAATTTACGCTCCTCTTTTGCTCTTCATCAGATTCCAGTTAGGTTTGAATTCCAGCACCTTCTATAATGTTCATTGGTATTGCGTCATCTTCTTTATCGTGCGTTCCCATCCAATTAGCGTGCGCCACGCGCTCCAACAACCAATCAACAACAATTATTTTAGCTTTTCTTGTTGTTATGATTTCTTTTTGTCACGTTTTCTGCTCAGCGAATGTCACGTTTCAGAACCATTATCTCTATTCTTGTTCGTGCGTGTTCGACGGTTGCAATTTTGCGGCCGTTTTTTTTTCTTGCTCTGTGCAGTAGTAGACCTCAGTGAACACCGATAATGTCCTTTCCGCCCGTGAGGCCGTGATGCTCTGCCGTGTGTTGATTCTTCTACGGCGTTAGCATCGACGTCAACGAGATTACTTGAGCCACATGTCGTTGACTTCCTTCCGGGACGTCGTTAAATCCTGTTGACGCGTCGTTCAAGTTTTGGCTTCTTGAGAAACAGAGATTGGGTTCTGCGTCTCACTGCAGGTCTTATTGACGTCCTTTGTGCGTTCGCTGCTCCTCGCCAAAACTTTTCTGCAATTTAATTTCTGAAACGATTCATTCTGCAGTTGAATCTTCTGCAATCCACTGCCTGCAACAAAGCTCAACGATCTTATTCTGTGGCCCCTGGTTTTTTCTCAATTTCTTGCACGAATCTGTCGTCAGAATACGTTAAGTTTTTGCTCATTTAAAATTGCCGCGCAGCCATGAAACATTTTCTCTATCTGTGCGTGCAAACGCATATTGGGTCACGATTAATAAGAAAGATAATACTTTGTAGACAATTAAAACTTTTGCGGTATTTCGGGCATTTAGCGACCACTAAAACCACTAAAACAACGATCAGACTTCAGATCGCTGATACTGGTTTGCCCAGGACAAAGTGTATCGCAGAGGCATTGGGGAACGCAAGGTCTCCTTCTGTGGCAAAGGCAAGGACTCACGGGACAGACAGTTTATCCTGCCACTAGAGTTTGGTAAAAAGGCTGAAAATCAACGGAAGATAACACCTTTTTGTCACTGATGCTGGTGTGTACACAGCGATGCGTACGTTAGCAACGATAAAACCACATGAAACAATGTTTTGCAGTCTCTGATTTTTTTGTTTTTGCACAGAATTTACAGATTCTTGATTTACACAAGTTCTGCACAGAATTTGCACAGAATTTCGCACATGATGTGATTTCGGACTAAACTGGAAAGGACAGTTAAAAAATGATTTTAAAACTTTTTACACTTTTCAGTAAAACAAACGCGGCGCAAAAATATAGCTTTTATGTACTTGTATCCGTGTGTACCACATCAGAGACTTGAAAAGAGTTGTCGAGCCAAGTCTCTCACTGCTTAGACAAAGCCATATTCCTCCTTTTATATGCGTCTCCCGCATTTTTAGATAATGTACACATATTT
Organism: Theristus sp. LFF4_11; assembly: GCA_030248135.1. NCBI lineage: Eukaryota > Metazoa > Nematoda > Chromadorea > Monhysterida > Xyalidae > Theristus > Theristus sp. LFF4_11. The sequence continues at coordinate 78,818 of JASANC010003348.1, read as the reverse complement.
TGCACATGTACATATAACAGTTCTGTTTACTTTCTGCGTGCTACCGTTCTCACCGACCGTGAGTTCATCGATGTTCAACGACAGAACATGTACAGTTTTAGTCAGATGCATAGTACAAGATGCAGCACACTAGAAATGTCAACAAACTGGAAAATAAAGACTGGACCACATACATGAAATGGTCATTCTTCTGTACATGCAACCAGTGTAAACACCCTTCACCGAAGAACGGAGTACATTGTACAAAAAGCTTCTCTTGAGCAACAGCTATACGTGCAGTATGTTGATCTTATTATCAATTGTGTTATTGCTATTGGTCGTTATTTACAGTGCTGCGTAAAAGCGTGACACACCGGAGCAGCGGCGGCGTGGGTGTCACAGCTTCACGGTGCAAATGTTACAAGTCTGAGCGAGCACCTCTGGAGGCAACGTTTCAGAAATAAGATGTCACACAGCACGCCTCGCAAGCGCTGTTCGTATTGCGGCAAACTTTGCAGTCGTCTCGCGCTGATTTGCGTTTGGTAAATTGGACGCTACACCGTGGTGTCGTATTGTCATATATAACTGTTGAAGTTCGATTTCTGACGAGAAAATTGTAAAAATAACGTTTTTCTGCCCTCGACGATGGTGCATGTTTCAGTGTTGACGACTGCACGCAAGCGCACACACACTTGCATCCAGCCATGTCAAACGTGTGGATCACGATTCACCGTTATGTTTGTATTGACCACCTTTACCGCAACGGCTTTTACATACATACTGTACATGTATACATGTATAAAATGCATTATATTTGCTTTGTTCGACCCAAAATTGTATCACGGTAGCAGCGCATTTTCGTTTACTTTTCGCGAAAAGTGTATGACTGACTGTATGACAGTGCTTGAGAAAACCACTGTTATTGAAAGTTTTCGCAGAAGTTGGTTGAGTGTTTTGTGTGTGTGCGTCGTCACGAATAAACTGTGAAAAAGTGTTGTGCGTTGAATGCTAAAAGTGCATGTTTGTTAGCTCCGACATCAAAACGTTTTATCTTTTTTACAGAAGTTCTGCAAAAATGAATGCTATACCGTGACCAATGCACTTTGAACATGGGGATCACACAAAGTAATGGATCCAATGAAAAAAACATAATTTTGATGCATTTTTCTGACCACCCGTCACCGCACATGCTTGTAGACACGACTAAAGTCCAGACAACAATAAAAAACAATTGAATGAGTTGAAATCCTGTCAGAAAATAGTGAATTACGAACGAACGAAACAGCAAAAATGAAAGTTACGCAAGATCGCTGTTGCTTGCAGCAGGGGCGCCGCAGGCAGTCGCTCTGGGAACGTAGTGCGGCGTGTTTTGAAGTTTTGAATGCAATTACAGAGTGTCTCAATGAATGTGCATGCTATCATCACCATAATAAAGGCTAAATGCTCGAAAACAGTGTCCTGCACATTGTGGTAATAATCGAGCCGAATGGAGCTCGTACCACATTTACCACGATTGTGTATACTTGTTCTTGCGGTGGTCAGTCGGCCATACCCAACACCACCTGGGCTACAGTGAAAAGCAAACTAATTGGTGCCTGCGATTTTTGGATAACCAAAGAAAACTATTGATGGACAGAGGAAAAAACTAAGAAAATACACGTTGATGTTGTGGTCGATGTAGATGACCCTGGCAACACGATCGTGTCGAGACCAAATGGTAGATACCGTAAACATACTCCGTTGGCCCACAGTGCGGCTTTGAATTAGACTTAGCATTCGTCTGTATGAATCGAACGCAGGCGTTCTCGTTTGCTGAACATTTTTTCGGCACACCCTGCACCACAATAAAACGGTGTACACGGATTCCGCCGCCAGCTACACAATGCTGCTGCTACGGTGCAGAGAGGCACACCGAAACAGACAAGCAATTCTCTGCCTGAGGCAGCAAATGAATGTGCCCGCTTCGTCTCATAAAACTGTATGCCATACACGTGTGGATGGGGAAATGAAGGAGAGAGAAGATGCCCGGGGCTATTTGCGGATGTGCGTGCACTGCAGCCGCCATCTGTGCCCTAGAGCGCGATATGCTGCGACGGCACAACCGAGGAACAGTGCAGATGTTGGCACTAAATGCTCTGGTTCACTTTGGATTCGTGTACGTTTTGAACACCTCTGTCTAAGCTTGTACGTCTCGCGTATAGTTTTTCATGTTCACAAAAGTTCAAGTTTGTCTGATTCGTACCACCACTCTCCACTCATCAACAGGTTGGTGTCATTTGTTGTTTGTTACCTTTCTCCGAGACGCCATCCGCTTCTTGATACAATTGCATTTCTAAACTGTATTTGTTGGTATTATCAATTTTTTTAGAATCTGCGACTCATTGCGTGTGCAGATGCAAAAAGAAACTACATTGTTTTTCAATCTTTATATAGAAATTCAAAATTTAGGGGACTTGGATCACTTTGCCAAATTCAAATTCCCGCGTCATGCATGAAACTCCTTACCTACACTGTATATGCGCGCATTGAGTCTTGGGACCAAAATAAAAGATGATACTATCCAATTCTAAACATAAAACACAACGATTAGCTGCAGAAATGTACCTTCAGCATGTTGCTTTCCCACTTTTTGTTTAACTCTATAATCCTCACAGGAAAAGTCAAAATGAAAACAAATTTCACGAACTTTGTATTGCGTCGCTGGCAAATCGTTTTTCGACAGTCTCAGACGTATAACACAACAAAAGTAAACTTGCGGGGGAAATAATGCTAGAAATGCATGCGCGCGCGTGTTTTGGTGATGGTTTTTTCACGAATTTAGCCCGAAGGCAAGTAAAAAGTGAAACACGCGCATTGCTGCTGTTTGCTACAAAACGAGCATGCGCGCTGCTAGCTAAATGTATAATTTTCTTGTTTGTTTTCATACCTTTTTGAACTGAATAGTGAAAATGACGCACTGAAAATTGAATGCATTGTAAAATTTCATGTCTGCTCTTTTTCTAAAACTTTAAAAATCAAAAATACCTGGGTATAAAAAAATAAACGTTTCTCAACTCAATTTTTTTGTGGGACCAAATTCAAACGTAACCAATTGCAAACAGTGTAACACTATAGTTTATTACGTTGTTATTATTATTATTATTATTATATTATATATTATTATATTATTATTATTATTTGTTACGTTTATTCCCTTGCTTCTTGCACTAAATCTGATTGAACTGAAAAATTTCACTCACCGAAACACACAACCACAGTTTACAAATTTCCGAAAGTGAAAGTCATTTTTTCCATGAGCGCGTGTGTTCTCCAGTTTCTAGCAAAAATTTTCAAACCGCCTTTGCCGTTGTTATTTGACCCGAGGCAAAAATTGTACCTGTGGAGATGCATTACTGTGCTAAAAATGTAGTATGTACATTACATTATGCATTTCTTTAACTAATTATACAGTATATGCGTTTTTGGCGCAAAAAACTCGAATGTTTTCTGGTTGTTTCTCAGAAACAGTTTCTGAATTTTAACTTTTTCATCAGTTTTTTGAACTCTTCAGTGCAACAATTTTTGACAGAGTACCATTTAAACCAAGTTGTCAAACAATTTTTAGGACAGACAAACATCGCAATTGCTTGACGGCGAAAAAAATGAGCAGCCGCCGAAAACGGTCTCAGTTTCAACTGAACAAAATGTTGTACGCCGCTGTCGACAAGGTGAATGATGGTTATTTTATTGTTTGCTTGAACTTTTTTCAAAAGTGACATTTTTGATCAAAAGCAACTACTCCAACTGACAATAAAAATACATTTATAAACCGTGTTTCCAGAGACAACGGCTTCATGTTGTGGAAAGCGACGACGCTTCATGCCACAACGACGAAAAGCAACAGCAAACCTCACCAAAGTCAGAGCCGACCGCAAAAAACGACCATTCACTAAACTCACCAAATAACCCTCTGACGCCACCATTAAATTCAAATTGCCGCCAAACAACCTTGAAAAGCAGCCTTGAAGGTCACCTGACGTCATCGTTGGTGAATCGTCAGCATTCTGTTTTCGGGTTCATTGCGAAATGCCATCTGTGTGGCGAGACGGACTTTCAGACCGAATTCGAGGTTCTGGATCACCTGGTGCTCGCACATCCAGGCATTGTGTCCATTCTGCGTCAGCGGACGACCACAGCTGCAAATGCGGCATTGCAACCAAACGCGAGCCGCGTTTCTCCGGCACAAGATTGTCCGAACTCAAACGTCCCGACCCCAAAGAGCAAAAGAACGAGATGTATGTTATTGATTGGTTTGGTTTTTGTTTTAACTTTACATGAGTGTCCCAATGAGTGTTCATTCGATTTGCGCACTTGTACATGCTGTTCATACAGTTTTATTGGAGTTTCCTGTTTTGCGAAATAAAATGAATGAACAGTTGCTTGTCAAGCTGGCAAACTCTTTAATTTCGTTAAAAAAAATTGTCTCCCAAATTCAACTGAAATAGCGAAATTCAGGCGACTTTTTCGGACAGTCACAAAATGTGTTTCGTGTCCATTTCAGCACCAACCAAACGAGCACACCACCGACTGAACGCACCGTCGCACCCCCAAGCGCAGTCGCGTGCCAGTCAGGCACACCAGCAGCCGTGCGTCGTGCCCGATGCGACGCCACCAACCAACGACCTGCCATACTTCATGTGTCCGCAGTGCAGTCGTACGTTCGAACTGCAGTTCCAATACAAACAGCACGTCAGTCAGTGTGCCGCCGCTCAGAATGGCCGAGCATCCGGCACGCTGTTCGACCGAACAGTCGCGCGCAGCAGCAACAACAACAACGCTTCTCGTATGGTTGAGTCGTCGGCGCCACTGCTGGCGTCTCCGTCGTCAACGCCAACAACCGCCAATAATCATCGCTGGCGAGATAGCGACAAAACGCCAATCACGGACAGCGTTCACCGTTTCGGCCCGGCCGACTCCGACTTCTGGCCGATCGGCCGGGCGCCGCCGCCGACGACGGTGGCCAGTGCGCCGCCAATTGGCGTCACTCGCTGTCATCAGTCGCCACCGCCAGCACTCCAGCAACCGGCCGACGAAACGCCGCCAATTCGGTTGGAATCGCGGCGCGGTCGCTATAAAACGGAGAACTGTCCGCTGTGTCGCCGAAGCGTTCGACTGGAGGAGGGCGCCACATTGCTCGATCACGTTCGCGCAAAGCACACGCACGAAATCAGCGTCGTTGAGCTGCAGCTGCTGCAGCAGATGCTGCTGCTGACGACGAGTGGTGCGGGCGAACGCAAGCCAAACGAGCGAAATGCGGTCGAATCGGCAATGAACATCGCAAGTCAACTGAAACGCGAGCACACGGCCAACGAAGAAACCTTTGCGAAATGTTCGATTTTACCGGGATGCGAGCAGCGTTTTCGTCGAGTGCACAATGGTGAAGACGCCTGCGATTGCTCGCCGCCGGATACGGAGCAACTAACAGGCGGAGGCGGCAACTGTGAGCTCTCCGCGTTTCACAGTGACTATTTTCGATCACTGATCGAGACTAATGTGTCGAATTGTAGACGCTTTTGAGTGGGCTCCAGTGGTTGTTTTCGGTTTTTAATGGTTGTATGGATTGTTACAGAATGTGATCAAAGATCGTCAAGGAAGCAAACGGTTCGTTCTTGTTTTGCGTGTAACAAACAACCTATTTCAAGTGACTAAATAAAAAAATAACTAAGTACAAAAACTTTAAATCAAAAATCACGAAACTTACAAAACCGGATCCGGATATAGGAACACCTGTTATTAGCCACTTTCCAAAGCTCAGTTGCAGCAGCAACCAGTCACAAAACAAACTATGAGCACGTCCATATTTAAGGTAAAAAAATACATTTACTGAGAATAGCTGCTGGTCTAACAAGTCACTCAACAACTTCGTTGAGCTGTCAGTAGTGACTCAACAAAATTGAGTCATCTCAGTGTTGATGCTGAAACAGCTTTGTCTGAGCGAAATTGAGTTATAAAACGAAATGAAAAATTTCATCTATCACAAGTGACCCTGTAGACGCCGCCTATGCCGGCCTCACAAACATGCGCCGCCACCGAATTTACGCCTCGGTTTCTCGCATCGATCGCTGATTGGTCAATGTTCAAACTGTCAACGTCCAATGAGTGCACGCTGTTGTTGCGTTGGCGGCGTTGCGTGCCATCTTTGTGGTACTTGTAGCGGTCGAACAGTGCACAATTGGAAGGTCGAAAATACCACGTGCAAATGACGGACACAACGGTTAACTCCATGATCAACAGTTGGTCGGCAATTACTGAAAAATGCCACTTGCAGCAGTACAGTATATTTCTTTACACGTGTCACTTTTTGGCGGTGACGAATTTTGAATTAAGACAACGGTGACAATTGAATTGTTGCCGTTGTTGGGGACACATTTTAGATGATGTTTTTAGCCAGGGCTAACCAAGAAAAGCATACAGAACGCCGTCTAGTAGGGCGCCCATCGATTTTTCTCTGTCATTAAGTGCCTACACACCCCTCGGCGTGGTCGATCCCCTGAACGCACCTACAAGAGTCTAGCGTGCTACTACCAGGCCACGAGGGTGACAACTGAATTTGAGTCACACATAACCGTGCACTGGCTGTGCCAAACAAAGCAAACGTGTGTGCCACCACTTACTGAACGCATGTACGTCAGCTGACGCCAGTCCGTGAGCAACGTCACCAATGACGTCATAATGCGCCAACAGACCAAACACGGCCTCTTGCACCAGTATCACCAGAAGCATCACTTCCACCAGCCGAAAGATCTGTGGTGCACGGTATTTGTCCTTGACCACCTGGAATTGTGTACAGTAGCTTGTAGGATACGGTATCTACGAAGCAAAAATCGACCGATTCATGAAACTTTCCAGCATATACCTTTCCGGCGCGGTCTTTTCCCGCGCACACCTTTCCGGGAGAAGCCGGAAACTTCGTTTCTAAACTTTGTTTCTTGTTACATACCAATCAAAAAGTAATTTGTCGACTTGCCCTGTGCGTGACATCGGCATACACGAAACACGCAGCGCAACCGATCAAGGCGAACAGAATCTTGGCGCTATGCATGATGGGGCTCAAATGCTCAAAGTCGTATCCCTCCGCCGTCCAAACGTAAGTGGCCAATGCGAACGCGATGTCAATCACGGCTGCCTGGTGCACGAGAAACTCGAGCACGCCAAGGTTGCGTCTGAAACAAAACTTGAGCTTTCTATGAACGAACGAATTTCATTTTGCCCAGTTTAAAACGGAGAAGCCCGGTGTGCGCAGAACGAATGAACAAACGGACGGGGATTTTTGGCGATGTTTTAGCGCCAGGGCTAACCCAGAAGTGGGGCGCCCATTGAATTTCTCTGTTATTAAGTGGCAAGTGCAGATATACCCCTTGGGGGGCTCGATCCCCCGAGCGGACAGTCAATAGTCTATCGCGCTACCCTCGAGGCAACGAGGGAGGGCCACGAACGATAAGAGCGTCCACGGAACAAATTTTGGAAAATGCCAATGTCGTTCAGTTGGCGTTCTCCAGTGACGGTTCGATTGAGCGCGACCACGAACACGTGACCAATCAGACTTGCGGTGGGATTTGAACTGCATAAAATGTTGAGTTATAAAACAATTTATTTGTTTGGAAAAACCTACGAAAATTTAAAAAAAAAACTCTTTCTAAACTGGCATTGTTCACAGGAATATTTGGATTATTGGATTACTCTGATAATACTGATAATCTTTTGATAATTCCCCACGGAATTTGTGTTCAAATATCAGATACATACATTTGCGATGAACATTAACCCCAATAAACCATACGCGTTTGTTAAACAACACCGCTCGTTATGACCTGGTCGGCTTTATGTTGCGCATGCACCTCCATTTCCACCAGCACATCTGCACGCCCAGCGACAGTCGTGCCGAGACCGCGCTCAATTTGTCGGCCATTTTGTGCGTGCCGCCGTACAAATGCTGGATGAGCTCGACGATGGCGCTCAACGCTTCAGTGAGATAGCTGTGAGAGTGGTTGCACTGATGGGGAAATGTTGAGTCAACATCTTTGTTCATTAGCAAATTATTGACTTGACAACCGCCAAATAAGCAGACTTTTGATTCGTTTTATTTCACGTGTATAAATGTAATAGTACGGTATCGGTTTGTTAGATTGTAAGACTATGATGACGGAATAGAGAAATAAGCTGTTTAAAAAAAGGATCAACGGGAAATTGACCGGCTCTGAATTGCATGTTGCAATCCTAGTTGGCTGGAGGCAGTGCCTCGAAGCAAATCAGTTTGAAATGCAACAAATAAATCAAATTTCTTCTGTAAACCCACCACGGAATGATGACGTTCATGACGTTTGTGGTTGACGGTACAAAAATCGCCAACAACGCACAGCCACTGCAAACCTGAGAAAGTACAAAATAGTTCACAACAAACTGTATTTTTCTTTTTGTTAAACGTTTCGTAAAAGATTGAACAAAACGAGACCAAACCGGAAAAACGCCGGCTATCTTTTTGATGAGCGTAACGCGCAGTTTGCTGGTGACGTATCGATTTATGACAGTCACATGCACAGCGGACAAGCCACACGTGACAAGAAAGAGCACCACGCAAACGTAGGTCACTGCGAGGGTGCCCTGGTCAACACCTGAAACTTTTTTTGAATTCAAGCGAACGAACGAACGGTGATTTTAAGCGACGTTTTCAATCAGAGCTAACGAAGAAAAGCATACAGAACGCCATCGAGTAGGGCGCCCATCGAGTTTTCTCTGTCATTAAGTGCCCTATACACCCCTCGGCTGGGGCTCGATCCCCGGACGTACAGTCTATCTAACGCGCTACCACCCGATTGGACTCTTTTGACAAAAATTGGATGATTATGACTGGATGAAAAATGTCACTCAACATTTTTTCCACCATATTTTGTCGAGCTACTGCACTGGCAGGTTAAGAAAGCGCTGCGCTGCTTCGAAAGAACGTTGAAAAATGTGGAGTACAATACTATTTTTTTCTCAGTGTAGATTGCACGCAGTCTCGAACCAAACTGAACGATTCACGTTGCCGAAGATATAAATAAACAAAATCTATACCCCGAAAATAGTCAACGGCACGGGGCAAATGACGAATGACCCGGATTTCCCGTTGCAGCTCGCGTCTTTGCTCGTCCGTTTCGGTTGCGTTCACAAATTGCAGCAGCAAAATTCGATCCAACGGAGAAAGAAGCGGCTTGACCATTCTAGCAGTTTTGCCTTTTTTGTGCGCCAACTTCAAATGGGAGTTTTTGCTGATTTTTTGCTATTTTTTGTTGATTTTTGCTGTTTCTTGTTGATCGAACCAACGTCAAAATCAGCACACCTTGCGAACGCGCGTCGAACTAAATTTGTGTTGACATTCAAAACCAGAACTCGACATTTCTATTCACATCTATCACACACCAATAAAAAACCATCTCATAACTCGTGTTCTTGCTGTGAACGTTGCTGCGAATTTGTGACAATGCGCCAAATCCAAACTTTCAAAAGCTGGAAAAAATCACACGTTTGCACTGCAAACCACGGCTAAGAATAGTGTCTCCACTTTTCAGTTGACAAACATCAGCATTACAAGAGAGCAATCACCGGGGTGGTTCAGGCAGTTTTGGGGTCATTCTACTGCTGAAAAAGTGTGGGCGTCAACAAAGTGACCACACCGACAACAAATATGCGGATGGTTTCGAGTGCGTTGTTGTTGCATTTTTACTAACGTCGTTTTTCAAAGACTCAAATTTTTGGTACGTTGAATTTTCGTTTGATTGTCGTGTGTGCGTTTGTCTCCACAACCAATCAGCGGTTTTGCTTCCCGGCATGTGATTTAGCGTTTTACAACAAAACAGGCAAGTGCCGTTTTTTCAGCTTTTCTCCGCGCGCACTGAAGTGTGTGTGGGGGTGCGAAATAATTTTATTTGATGAGAAAATAGTTGTTTTTTAAAACATAAAAAATGAATAATGCTGATTCGGTTGGGCAAACCTGAATGGGTCGCATTGTTTAGATTTGTGTTCAGTCAGACACACTGTGGAAATGTGGTCTTTTTTCACGGTTATCACAAAACGATTTTTGGTGTTATGGTTTTTCTGATCAAACAGAATGGAACACAGACATGCAAGCGTGACTCGAGGATTACAACGAGCAAAGTGCATTACTGCGTGTTGGTACAGTTACAGTCAATCTGATCAAGCCAGTTACCTTTTTCGCAGAATTCAAAGCATGCGAAAGTTTGAATTGCAGCAAAAGAAAATCAAACAATGTAGCGTTTTAAACGATACTAAAATCTCGGTCTAAAAAACAAATGCAATGCGAAGCACGTTTATTTGCGCCGTTGTTTTGAAGAATGAGACAGGCGATTGTAAGAACGCTGAGCGCCAACTGCATGCAGGCAACGTTGGCAACGCAACGCCCGAACTACGTCGACGTGCTGTTGTTTCGTTCGTTGATGCGCATTCGGCAATGACAAGTGAGTTTTTGGTGGTTGCTGATGCAGACTGTAGTTATGGATTTGATGTGTGTCCGTGTGTCCCGCGTCTTGTCCCTCTTCATGTCCCGAAAACTGCACGTGTGCCAGTGTGTTTGTGCAACACAACACAATGCACGGTCTCTTCAGAAATCGCCTCTATCAAAGCAGATGCCGTTTTTGGCACATGAAATCGACACAAAGTCTAAAAAAAATCAAGTTTGGCTAGTTTAGCACAACCCAAGTTGTCGGCCACGTTCCAGTTTTGTTCCCACGAATTCTACCGAGGTTGTCGAATAAAACACAGCAGAACCAAGTGCACTACGTTGTGTCACGCTTTCCGTAGCACTTGGGTTGCAAAGGTCGAAGGATTCCGAGCAGAAAAAACCACCAACAAAGAGGTTCAAAACTGTTTATCACAAAAAAAATGCAGGAATTGCATGACGCACCAAAAATAAAAGTCGGGAAACCGCGAAAAAAATAAGCTAAGGGTTCCAAAAAATTCGGCACATGAGAAAAGAAATAAAAATAATTATACACCAGCTGCTTTTAATCATATTGATCGTCATGGTACAGAAATAATTGAGTGTGAAAGGCACGAAAAAGGGCAAAACACCTTTTTTTGCAATCACACACGTTTTCAATTTTTTTGCTCCCTTTTGTTTTTTATGCTTATACCGCACCAAATATTTTTTTTGTCAATAAACACCGCTTTTTCTCTCAGGGAAAATTCTGCAAAACCCAGGTGGCCAGTTCAGCCCCCGGGAAGCTGCAATTTGTGGTAAGGGAGCGAGGGCGGAGTTGAGTGTTGATTGGTTAGTTTAGATGAGATGCAGATATAAAGTGACCGTTGGTCATGAAGTGCTGAGCGCACTTGTCGATTCCGTGTTTTTGTCAGAAACAACTTTGCTGCCTCTGGTGACTATAAATCTATTGACTTTTTTTTATCAATTTCCAGCATCTCATTTTGTTGTCTTCAACTGTTTTCTCATTTATAGAACACTGGGAGTTGATCACTTTTAAAATGGACAGTGTTTGTCGATATCAGACAACCAATCAGCGCGTTGGACTTCTATTTTGAACTTCAATTCACGTTTTGGTGCAACTCCAATCTTATGTGTATTTTTAATAGTCGGTCGAACTACCATTTTGCCAGGTTACGCCATTTTGTTTTCAAATGAGCAATTGCTTTCGTTCGTAACAATTAATCGGTTTTGTCCTGCAGTGGCACAGCGTTTTGATCAGTGTTTGTATCAAGTTTACACTGATTGGTCGGAGCGCAACGCATGTAGCCTATCAGCTCATGTTAATCCACTTGGTTATCAATTTATCAATCACTGTTTCTGCCAAATCTCATGTGTACATTTGTAACTGTCAACACGTTTTGTGTAAATGAAACTGTCTCAAATGTCACACAATTAATCTCAGAGCGGAGAAATTCTATTTCACATGTTGAGAGTAAATCAATCAATTTTGTGTCAGAATTTTATCAGCAAAACAGATTTGCAGTGGTATTGCATTGAGTTGAGATTTATGACTGGTAAACAATCAAAACTGTATTTTCATGGAAATTGCGCAGTGTTTATAAATTCCATTGTTTGAACTGAGAGCATTGATTTATTACAGATTTTTTCTTTCAGCTGAAAAAAGCAACAGAAAAATGGCGACATCGACAGCAATAATCGTGTCAACTTTGTTCCTCGTGAAATGCGCATTTTGGATCGTGAACGGCGAACAGCTAGAAGATCTTTATTGGAACTCAACAAATCTGAGGTGCGACATTTGGTTTCAATTTTATTTTGATTTTTTAATTGTTGAAAATTACATGCACATTATAAAATTTTTACTGCGCACTTTGCTGTTAAGCTTTGCAAACCCAAATCTTCCACTCAATCAGTTGGATGATGGCGCTTCTTTTTCTTCAAAGTTTTTACGACCCCCAAAAACATGTGTTTTCTGACCTTTTTTGCTGTTTTTTGCCACAGTTTTTTACTTTTTATCAGTGGCTAAACAGTAGGCAGTGCAAGTTAAAGCTGTAAACAGATAAACAAATATTGTTTCTTGTATATTTGAACTTTTGTTTGTTTGTGCCCGGGGTCACGTATAGGGACACGTTCATTTAGGGCACTGCTTGCTATTATGGTTTGTTGTATGTTTGTTCAGTGATAAGACGCATTTAGTTGTTCGATATTCTGAAAATGGTTGTAAACTGGCGCTGGAATTCTGATTCCGAGTTTTAAAAATGTTTGCTTCGATCTTTTGAAATATTTAGAACTTTTTTTTACCAAACGTGAAGTTGTTGCCTTAGAATTTGTGGCAAACTGAAAAAAGCGTTTCAAGCTGCCCAAAAACGCCACGAAATTGCGCGGTAACAATGCGTTTTGCAATGTAAATGTGCACGCCATGCACCATGTGTTCAAGGGGTAAAATGATTATTTTATTAATTTTTCCTCGGTTTGACCTTGCAGGCTGACTTGTAAAAATGGGAAAATAAATACCCACCATATGAATAATTTGCTAATTTTCGAGCAAAAAAGACAAAAGATAATTTGTTGTGCACACGCCTTCCCACATTGCAAATTTGCTGATTCATTTTGACTCGGGCACTTTCTGATTATTGCTCCCCATCCCACCGGTTTTCATGGCAAGAAAAGATTTCTTTACAAGTTCTATCATTTGATAACCAGTTCAGTCTCAGGAGTAAGTATTCAGAGTTTTGTATGATTGGAAGTTTGAACACGTTTTGAAAAGCAGCAACACCTTCTGCACCTTCGGACTTACCGGTCTTTCATCACACTTTCTGAGCTAAAAGTTCAAAAAGCGAAACCGACACACCTTTTTAGAAAGGTGTTCCTAAAATAAGGTGCATACATTGTAAACCGTAATAAACGCTTCCAGTCATCACTTCAAAGGTAAATATCGTAAACTTCTCCAGGTTTTTATTAGTTTCGCGGCTTAAAATCTGTTCTTCAACGCAGAAAACTAGAAATCAAAACACCCCAGGAAAATTTTTACGGCACCCTTTGCGTAACTTGGGTGCCCCAAAAGGTTGTTCCAAAAACGCAAAAAACATGGAGAACAATAAAAAACGTCAGTCTGGCTCCCATAAATCACTTTCTCGTGGTTTTTTGTCTCTTTTGTGCCCCATGCGGGGCTTTATAAAAGCGTCAAAAGTTGCAAAATGACTTTCTTTTGTTCTTTGTTATTCCTGGTTGGCTAAAAATGGTTTTAGTCATGTTTTTGAACCTAATCAATCTTTTTCCCAGATTGTGGCGCCTAAAAATGACGTGCCCTTTTGTATGGACCAGTTTTGTTTTTGGGTCACGGTGTTACGTCAGACTCCATTGATCTGTCTTTTGAATTTAGCCGCGTTTTTTATGAGAACCAGACGGTTTTGGCACACCTTTTTATAGCAGGCATTTTTCCTGTTTTTTTTGGACTATTGCGTTTCATTCGTTCAAACTGTGTGTGATCCATACAGTTGAAAATTACCCAGTCGGATAATCAAAAAAAACAATTCTAATATGGCCTATTTTTTAAACGTGTCCCACTGAAATGACGTCATGTGTCGCCAAACATGCGCTTGTCGTTCACAGCAAACCAGACTTTCCGTTTAGCCGATTTCTTCCCGTAAACAAATGAATGTCGAATCAGTCACACCAAACTGAAATTTTAGTGCCTGTACAGACTTTGACAAACGGGCGTTTTTAAATAAAATGACGTCACGTTAGTCCGGACACGTTTGAATAAATCCACAATATTTAGTATACTGAAACTCGAAATAGCTGTTGGAAAAGGCACAAGAGACATTTTGAGATTTGAGGTCAAATTGAAGTGGCCGTTTTCCGAACAATAATGCCAAGGTGTAGGGGTGCTTCCTCCTTGTCATGTGTTTTCAATGATTATGTTCATGTTACAATTATATACATATTGTTTGAATCGATCTTAAGAGCGCAACTGTATCCAACCGAGTCATGAAAATCACAAAAGGAACAATACACACACATTAGCGATGATGTGAGATGACTTCAAGTGGTCACACTTCAATTTATACACGCCCAATCTTTTTCGTGATCTTCTTTCATATACTGAAAAAACGAGTCTGTTACAAAAACGTGCGGTTTTATTTTCTGCCTTCTTTTCGTTTCACTGTCCATGCAGAGAAAACCTGGACGATCGAGAAAATGAACTTCGTCATTGTTAAATCGCTATTTGAGATCAGGTACGGTAGCAGCTACATGTACAAAGTATGTTCCCACCCGTGTGCACAAGGCGAAACGAGAGAAATGGTGAATATCTAAAACAATAAATGGGACTTAACAGCTTGAAACTACTACTTCTCAAATTGCCACAGTGAAACCACTCAACAAAATTCACTGATAAAAAAGTGAGCGGAGCGGATTCTTTTTTGGCGGATATCTACAGGGTGTGCCATCCACGCGATACGCACACTTATTTATGAGTGATGGTTATGCAATGCTTCATTTTTTTTCTCACTGTGGGGTGTCTCTTAAAAATTTTAAAACAGAAATTATCTAATTAAATTTAATGTTTCTGGTGTGAGCAGAAATTACGGTAGCGCATTTGGAGGAGAGCAAACAACAGCGTGGTAAGCCTTAAATGGGTTCATTTTTTGCCCCGAAGAAGAAAACGGTGCTTATTTTGGCGCCATCGAAAACAGACATTTGCGTGGAAACACTGCAATTCTGAAACATTTCCCTTGGACCGCACACTGAGGGATGATGTGGAAACGTGCAAATGCGTCATAATTATTTTCACCGTCACGCATATTCATTTTTTATAAACACAATGCGTAACTGTTTGCAACACCGGCACCACAAGACAAAAAGGTGTGATGAAGAAACGAGAGTGACAAAAGTTTGCCAGAAGCACGAAAAAATAAGGGAAGGGTAAAATTGAGATGAGAAATTATGGGCACGCTTGTTGCAGCAGTAACAGCGAATCAGCAATTAGATGAAACTGAATTTCAGATAAATGGAATTAAAAGCGCAGAAAGCAATCACCCTGTTTTGTTTGTCACTTTTAGGCTGATCACCAATGAAGTGTTGTATGTGCGAATACTGGACGCCATCAACATCCACTGCCCGACGTATAACGACAGCACGCTGCTGGAACACACGGAGCAATTCGTGATCTACCGGGTCAGATTCCGTTTTGCAGCTTTTGTTTTTGGAAACAAACTTGTCCAGGCATGAATGAGATGAGCGCTTATGATTTTGATTTTTTTATGATTTGGGTGGCCGAGGAGTCTGCCTTGGGTTCGTCGAACTGTCAACTCTCATTTGCAAACAGTGAACTTTCCCGTATTGAGTTTAAAAATGCGAACGGTACAATTGAAATTGAAAGGGCGCGACAAAATGCAAAAATCTCACGTTTTTTCTGCACCTCAAACCGTCTCCATCTTCATTTTCATTCAGCAACAACATTGTTCTCCACTTTTCAGATCCAAAAAGACCAGCTGTCTGGCTGCGACTTGGAGCAGGACGCCGCGCAACCAATCGGCCGATGTCAAAGTCCGTTCCACGAAACGATCATCAAGCACACGTTCCGCTCGTTCACGCCACTCCCAACCGGACTCGAATATGTGCCCGGCGAGAGCTACTATTTCATTTGTGAGGCTTTTTCGGTGTAAAAACGTTTTTTTCTCGTAAAAACACAAAAAAACACTATCGTTCATGCTAAAATCTATGCCAGAATTTATTTCAAGTCCAAATCCACTCAAAAATTAAAAAAAAATTGTAGAAAAAGCCAAGCCAAGCGGAGCACCCCGAAAAATTTTGACATGGCACAAAATTTTGACATGGATGAATTTTGGCATCGGATCTGGCACTTTTTTGAGCGTGTAAGGTCAATCAAACTATGCCATTTATGAAAACTGCAGAGTAAAAATATTGTTCAAGCAAAAAAATTATTTCCAGCCGTACCGGTGAACGAACGAAACTTGTGCAAGGGCGCAAAAAGGAGCCTGGAGCTTCGCATGCTGCCCGCAATCACAGGTTGACTCGACTGGGCTTTTCATTTTAATGTTTGCGGACACCCACATTCAGTTTGTTTACTGTGAGAAAAACCTGTCCAAAAAATTGTTGGTAATTTAAGCGATTACAAACGCACAATAAAACTAATCGTTTCCCATTAAAAATTCCCATAAAAATACAGTATGGCCGAATAAATGAGGCAGTCCTTGTTGTCTCCATCAAAGCGGGATTATTCGCAGACTAGGAGTTGTCTTTTTGAAGAATGCCAAGATATTTCCTATGGTGTGTACAGGGGACAAATAACAAACAGAATAGCACGAAACAACTTGTTAAATTAAAAAAAAACACGACTAATTTGATACACAATTGGCTTTCGGAAGGTATTTTTGCGTTCATTTTTGAATTTCGCGCGCTCCTTGCACCCTGAAAACAAGATGCCACGTTTACTCGACATTCCGTATTTCAGTGCCCGTCCGCACGCGCGCTCACCGGTTGAATTTCGATCTGTCGGACGTTTTAGTCCACGAGAAACATCAGCCGCAGGCGCCCGCCTACGATTGGTGGAGGCCGGCTGACCAACCAGCAATCAGCAGCGATGAATTACGAAACTCAAACTCTCAATTGGAACGTCGGCAAAGGGACAGTAAACTCGAGGCGCTACTGCCGCCCATTCCAAGGGGGCTCGCGGCACGCACGGACGGGCGACTTTGGGCAGACGGCGTTGACTCGGAGATCAGACATTATCAAGTGCATGAAGGTTGGTCGGGGGCGGAAACTTGGGGATTTTTTTTTCAATTAGGTATAACGAAATTAGAAAGCTGTGATTGGTTGCAGCAATCGGACGCGCTGATTGGACCAGTACAATCATTGAAAAAGTGAAATTCTGAAACTATGAAAACTACAGTAAAACCACTAAGAAATACCGTAAAGTCTTGCATATAAGCTTCCTCCCACTTATAATACCCTCCTCACCCAAAGTGGGCGAAGTGTCACATGGCGCTAAACCAAAAAATTCAAAATTCTGACTTGGTTGAAATCCCACCCCGTTTATTTGGCCGGACTTCCTAATCTTCGCTTTATGAGACCTCCTCCCACTTTTAAGGTTGTCACTTTTTCAGAAATTTTTGATTTTCAAATTTATAAATAAGGAGACCTTTATATGCAAGACTTTACGGTAATTTCAAAATGTTAGTTCATATTTTTGTTGTATTCTAGTGATCGACGTGGAAACCATGCCACGGTCCCACTCCGACTACGCGTCAAGTGCAACGTCTTTCACTTCTTCAAAGTCATTCTCAACGAACACTTGCTTGATGTTTTTGTATTTCGTTACAATGAGCATTGTCAGCGCACTGGACAGAAGAGATTTGTAAAAAAACGCTTACGGACTTGAAAATTGTAAATTCGCTAAAAACTGCCGTATTTTCCGATTAGTTGGATTGCTCAATTTTTCTTGAAAAACACATTTGAGAGCTTTTAGAGTGTTGATTCGTTTCATCTGGGACATATTTGAAAAAAACTACAGTATGGCCGAATAAATGAGGCAGTCCATCAAGGCGGGATCAGCCGCAGACTAGGAGTTGTCTTTTTCAAAAAAGCCAACGTAATTCCCAATCATGTGTACAAGGGATAAAGAATGAACAGAATAGCGCGGATGATCCATTAGTTAAAAAAAACGCGTCAAATTTGGCACACAATTCAGTTTCTGAACGTCTTTTTTCTTTCATTCAAAATTCGCGCGCTCCTTGCACCCTGAAAAAAGCTGCCATGTTTAACCGGCCATACCGTAACTCACAACACCGCGGGGTTAAACCTGATGAAAATTTGAAAATGATCGTGCTGTGATAATTGTTTGTTGTATTTTTTTCTGAATTTATCTGATTCTTGTTCCAAATCGCAGGTTGCGTTTTTGGTATTCTCATGAGTGTGTGTGTGTACAACAGCAACATTTTTATGATTCAGGAAAACAAATAAAAGAACTTCAAAAACTGCTGTTTTCAAAACTGGAAGGACAGCAACCACGGCGACCACAATAACTTTGGCACAAAACAGTTTCATCAAAAAAAACCCAAAAAAAGACATTGAAAAATCAGAACGATCTACAAAATATGCATGTGTATCACAATAGTTGTCGAGTCAAAAATTCTCTAATCTTTGGTTTGTCGCATATTCATACAAGCGAAAACAATCATTTCTTTTCACGAGCTTTCTTCTGGCATTTTTCGGTCGACAGTTTCTGATCACTGGCAGAATCGAATTTCTGCGGAAAAAGATTTCCGAAACAACTCAGCGAGCCGGCGGGTGTCCAGGCTGCAAGAAATTCTAACGTAAAAATCGAACACAACTTTTGACAGGAATTCTTAGCAATTAGCTGATTGGTTGGATCTCAAACGATTCAATCAAACGATCTCTCTAACGATCTGCTTGACTGTTTTTCTGGGAAGATATGAATTTTCGGGTCACCGCAACACGGTGTTGGTTGCCGCAACATGGTGCTGGTTACCGTAAATTCATCCAAAAACGCCGCTTACTGATCATGCAGTTCTGCGCTTGTTTCTCAGGCACCATTCCTAGATTTGAGCTGTGACCATCCGGCGCGTCCTCGTCGCTCAACGGAATGTTACGTAGCTTTTTGCGATATTTCGCTCGGCGGTTTTTGAACCAGACCTGTGCAACAACGTGACAAAAAAATTCGTTTCAAATTTAGCAAGTCAGTTATGCTGATTGGATAAGTAAAATTTGTTGTTTTTCTGGCGTAACTCTTCAACTAAAATGCGTTTCTCAGTTTGTCGACACTGACCCCATCATAAAGCACTGTTCTCTAGTTCTTAATTGGGGTTCAAAAATACCGGAGCTCTTGCAAATCCCTAATGGATCAGCTATTTTGATTTGTGGCGTAAAAATGGTGGCTTATGTTAGTTTGGTAAGCTGTTAGGCGGCGGTGTATAATCCAGAAAAACAAACAAAATCGCTTATTGGCTGCATTCAAGTGGTTGTTTGAATGTCATGTTCATGTTCAAGCGCATGTTAGACACGTTTTTGTTCTGCCTTTTTTGTTTGCACAGTCTTTCTGACATGAACTGTAAAACGGCTATTGTCGGAAATTCATGTTGAAAAATATGTGTATACCTAATAATTGAGATTATTTACTTAGATGTTTGTCCTATTATGCTCCCGCCCCCACTTGCCGTAATAATGCGAAATTGGATGTAAATATAAGGAACAAGCACATTTTATGTACGTATACGGTATATACGCTATATATATATACATGTTTCCTGTACGTATACACCTGTTGTGAATTCGAGAAATTTGTGAGTTTTTGAGAGCCCAAAAGCAGGTGTGGTGGTTTCAAGTGAAAAGTTGGAAATTTAGCAAATTTTCGTTCTGAAGAACAAACAAACAACCCGAATATTTTCGTGGGAAAGACCATAAAGGGGGTGCAGTTTTGGTAAAAGTCAAGTGGATTGACAAACTAATCTAGCAGTTTTGTACAAAGCAGGGCGAATGATTGGAAATTGTCTGTGTTAACCACAACAAATCAATGAAATCACGCAGCCAATCATTTGTAAACATAAAAGTCATATAAATGGACACACAAAAAGGTTGAGCTTTGAGTATTTACATAGATTTATGCTCAGCTTAACAACAAGAGCTTTAGCGGTACTTAACCCGATGTGAAGGTACTTTATTTGAGGATGTACCGCTTAATAAAACGTTTGGTCTTCGGCTATTGGTCGGATCGTTTGATGGTTTTAATTCTATAGCAAAAGTGAAGAGCTTTGAAGCTGGAAATGCCACACGCGGTCTGTTTGTAAGCGGTGTTTAGCTTTCGCAGGGTAGCGCAAATTTATTGGGATTACGGTGTCATTAAGAGAATGTTTTTGCGTGGCAGCGTTCTATGATCGGCTGTGCTACAGAGCAATTTTCTGACTGAAAAATCCACAGCGAAGATCTGATGATGGTGCGTTGTCGTGTGAAAAAAATTCGAATTCGAAAAATCAATAAAAAGAACCCTTTAGTTCATGGCTAATTAGAAACGAACCTGAATCCTTGCCTCCGGAAGCATCGTGTCGGATGCCAGCGACTCGCGCGCTGCCACGTCCGGATACTGCGAAAGCTGAACATGAAAATAAATGAACATTACGAAGCACGTTCAATAAATTGCCGGCGGCGTATGCTCATTATACAATCAGTCGATACATTACGCAATTTTTCAGTTGTCAGAGAGTTGTTAGACTGGAGGGGGGGCAGATTTACAATGAACTCAAACTCAATCAACCAATCAACACACCAGCAAGAGTCATCTAATGGTTTCGTGAAAATCCAGTTTCGCCACAGTTCAGGTGGATTCAAAATCTCTATCGTCGTTTCCGAAAGTTTGTTGGTACAAAAGTTTCCTTGCTGGCAGTGAGCGAAAGCTAAAAAAAATAAATCCGAATCCCAAACGCGACGACACCGCAGATTTGAATTGGCGCGCAATTTATGAAACGTTTTCCTATCCCCGCGAGCATTCGCATTGAGTCGTAAAATCAAAACAAAGGATAATAAGCTTTTAGCGTCAAATCGTAAGTGTCTCCAAGGAAACCCGTTACATGCCTGAAAAGAGCGCTCTAAAACGCGCAGCTGCCGCGCCGAGAACGCCGTTCGCTGACGGCGCACTTTGCCGGCGTTGCAGTTGGCGTCGTCCTTTTTTTCGACGACCGCGTTACTGCTGCTGTCCGGCGAGGAACAGTCGCGTTTCATTGGTGTAGATTGACTGCTGCTGATGAGAAGTTGATGTTGATGTTGATGTGCTACGTGAGCATTGTCGGTGCTTGATGCGGCGGCGGTGGTGGTGATGGTGAACGGGTTGTGCCGAGAGGAACACTGCAACAGAAAAGTTGGAATTTGTTTGAAGCAGGGCTGAAACTGTGAAGACGTGAAAGCGAAGAGGCTAACCTGCGGCTGCAGCAAATGAGGGGGCTGATGAGCGTTTCTGGTTGACGCATTCAAACTCAGTTGACGCTGCTGGAAGTAAAGATTGCAAGCGTGAGAAGTGTACGCCAGTGAAATTCCATACTGATAAATTCTGCTCGCATTTTCTGAATGGGAGATGTGAACGTTTAGTATGCGCGTTTAGTGAACAAACTGGCATTATTCACCGAGCTGCTTGTTGTTGTGAAATGCTGATTGAGAGAGCTGTCCGCAGTGTGCGGGGGTGCATTCGGCGTCGACGGTGGCATGGCGTGCTGGTAGACTGTGTTGTAGGCGATTGCGTCTGAAAAGTTGTGCAATTGAAATTCTAATGATTGGATGTCATCACACTGACCAATGGAAAACCAAACTAAAAAAACCCAGTGTTTTTCACGTTTGAAAGCCGCTGACAGATTCGGAAACGGCGGAAACAGCGTCGAGTTTGCGTTGGTCGTCGCTTGCTGCTGCATCAGTGCTGTGCTCGTGTGACCGGGAAAGAAGCTCAGCGGCGGTGGGGGTGCACTGATTGCTGCTGAAAATGTGACACAAATCATAAGAGTCAAATTTGAACAAAAAATTGTCCACAAATCAATACGGTCTTTAATGAATTGGTCTCGACGCGATCTTATATTATGATACTTCAGTATGCGAGAACGTAATCAATGCAATGCACTAAACTTCGTGTGCTAATGCCAATCATCAGGGCAACCGGACACTTGAAAACCCGTTTCAATTCGTGCAGTATTACCTACCTGCTCTTGTAGTATCGATTCGTCTGCCCGTGCGATGCATGCTGTTGCTTTGGTTGGAGAAGTCCATTAGTTTTGAAAAAGTTGTTGTCAAAAATAGTAGAGACCTTTGTGGTTTCACGTGCCAAAAACTTCCACTGTATGCTTTCCAAAGGTTTCTGCAAGGATCTGACATAATCGATAGTGCACAGGCCAGCAAAAGTCAATCGCATATACAATGTATAAATCCGTTAATCTGGTCTGTTTTTTTTCAGTATTCTTAATCTAATGAAAAATGTTTTCATAACATAAAAACATAAAATAATCTCTTATGCAAAAACTTTCCAGTCTTATAAAATACACGAGCATAACCGCTAATCGGCTTACATGGTCAAACCATAAACGCTGAACATTCAAATCCAAAAGCGTGCAGCGCGCTGATTGGCTGCGCTGTAATGGACCCCATTCAAATACGGCCAATCGGCTCATTATGGGAGGTTTCATAACGACGTTTTCAATCGTGTCATATTGCTAATCGGCTTACATAAACAACGGCAAACAAAGTTCGAAAGGTTGAACATTTACGCAATAAAAAATGTCCGTCGATTGACGTGACATCAACCGTGAAAAGAGTCAATAAACTTTGTGACCTTGTCAAAAAAAGCTGTAGCGTTTTGACAGTAGCGTGTTCAAAATAACTCATTACTAGCTGCTGGAGTGGATTCCACTCAATAATCAACGTTTATTTGTCACAATCAGCAAACGATTTGCGGCTGTCACAATCAAAGCACACCACGACTGGAACATGTGAGAATAATTTCAAGAACGAAAAAAATTGATGAAATTAGTAAATTACAAAACGATAAACGTCAAGCGCGACAAAATTCAACAAAAGTCCATCATCATGCAGCTGAAATGAACCGTGAATAAGTCGCCGCCCTTCTTAAGACACACACACACTTGGAGACGAGTGGAATTAAGTGGCGAGTGTAACTGGAAACCATTTTTGTTATAGGACCCATTTTCTGTATGTACGATGGTTTTTATAGCAATTTTGCGTATGCGCAGCTTATGAAAGCGACATGGACAAAAGTATGGTTGGAAATGTCATATTTGCACAGAAGCAAACACTCGACCAAAAAGCTGCTTCTGTAGCTTTCGCTGTCTTTTGATTACTGTAGTCTCTGCTATTTGTTCACGTGACTGACGCACTGATTGGTTGGTTTTAATCCGGTGGGCTGGTTTGGCTCATTGAACAGATGCAAACTGAAATGTAAAGTTTAGTGCCAGTCCACACACAGAGGAAAAAACTGTTTGTTCTATCAGTTCTATCACAATGAAAATCGGTTGTTTTGTTGTTTCATGGGTTCAATTTCGATTCTCTGCTCTTGAATGCGCTTGGAGCTGTCTGCAACTGACCACAGCACAACTTTGCGGCGTTTCAGCATTTTCAAATTATCAAAATTTACAAATCGTCCGTCATGCGTGCGAGTCCCAGTGTGTCCCTTTGTTTACTCAGCATAAACATCAGTCGTGTGTGCGGCTTGATGTGTGAGTGAGCATTTTGATTGGTTCATTATCAATGTGCACTAACTTTGCTTCTTGCTTTCAAACAAACACTAAAACAATAAACACTTGGCCGAGGGATATTCTGGCTATTGGCAAAAAGCGAAAAGTTTTCTAAAGCTGTGAAAAACCTGTTTTATTATCGTGTACAATCGCCAGTTAAATGATCAAGACACGTCGGTTGGACGGTTGAGGACGTCGGTTCGGTTGGGCAATAGAGAGACGCCAAGTGGGCCGTAAAGACTAAAAAGACGTCAGATGGACAGGAAAGAGACGTCAGGTTTTTTTATACATATTTTTTACAATTTGTAACCCCACTCGTCCAATCTGATCGTGTCTGACAGAATTGACGCTCTACGTTTTGATACGGGTTAGCTCCAGCGTACTTTTTTTGTCGCATAACTCAGTCTCACTCTCTAGCCAGAAATTGGTGCGAAACATTACGTTGTCGACTATGCTGTCAGTGCGAGACTAGGTGCTTTCATGCGTTTTTCCTGTGATTGTGTCTGGAATTCAAAAAAAAGTGAAAATCCCGATTTTCTCTAATTAAAAAACCTTTTTTAAAGTTAAAAAATGTTCGAACCCTAATCGTGTCGTCGCCGTGTGCCGTTAGTGGAAGAGTGAAGCATAGTCAATTAGAAATCTTGAAAATTTCGTTTGAACCTTGGATTTCGTTTCGTTCGAATGAATTTTTTCCTTGAAGCTCAAGCAAGCCCTAATGAAAATGGCTTCCAAGGCGTCGCCTGTGTACAAATTGTACTATTTCAATTATCGTGGACTCGCTGAACCAATTCGTCTGATATTGAACCACTTGAATGTACCGTTTGAAGACATTCGATTCGAGTATGACGGTGACGATTGGTGGAAAAATTGGAAAGAAACAATGCCGATGCGTTGTGTGCCGGTGTTGGAAATCAGTTCAGATGGAAAGCGTCTGTGTCAATCGATTGCGATCGCTCGATATCTTGCGGAAACATATGGTCGGTTGGAAATGCGATGCTTTGTTTTTTTTGACGAATCAAGTTTTTTTCAAAGAAATTTATGGGTGATTTTTCAAATTTGTGAAAAAAATAATAAAGGACTTCAACCGACCGACTCGTGGCAGCGTGCCAAACTGGACGAACTGGTTGAGGGTGGTTGGCCAGATTTGAATTCGTACACGATACAAATGATCGAGGCGAAAAGCATGCGCGAAAAGGTCAGCCAAGTCAAACGCAACGTCGCGGCTTAGACTTAGGCTTGGGCTTAGGCTTAGACTGTGTGAAACGTGGTGGCTGCTTTCTCAGCCAACAATAAAAGACGATCTCAAACATTGAATTTCATGTTTTTTTTGATTCAATAGTCAATTCAATGTCGTTTCGAATCTTGACACTTGGATGAGAGATTTTATTCTATTGATTCAAAATTTCAAAGATCTAAGTGATTCGGAGAGGCGAAATCAATTGTTCCAGCGTGTCGTGCTTCAGGCAATGCAGAGAGCAAGTAAGAAAACCCTTCGCTCGTTTTTAGCAGGCCGCTTACGAGCGAACGATCGACGAATTTGTGAAACCTCGACTGAAATTCTACGAGGCACATTTCGCCAGTCGACAAACGCGCTGGGCAGTTTGTGATCAGGTGAAAACAGCGGATTCTTTACTTCTATTTACAAAACTTTTCATTACTTTCAGAATTTGCGTTTTACAGGTGACTTGGGGCGATTTCGTGTTGTACAACAACTTTTTCGTCGGTATCAAACTGTGGCTCAACTATCCAATGACTGAGTGCCCGGCCATTTTGCAATACTGCACTGACATCGAACAAATTCCGTCGGTCGCTGATTGGCTAGCGGCACGTTCAAACGTCGATTGGTGGATCGACAAGTTTCAATGATCAAATTTTCCAACGAAAAATGGTGTGATCGTGTTGTTTCGGGTATCGATTTGAGTGAATAAAATTTGGAAGTGTGTTCATCTTTGGTCGGTTTAAAAGTTCAGTTCTGTGATGTTGGCAATCAGATGCATATTTTTGCAAGATTCTGTGCCGTGGCTGTGTCTTTGTGCACACTACTATGTACGTGGCCAGGTTGTTGTTCGTTATTAATGGCACTTTGTTGTTTCTCTTCTTATCATCATCAATCCGCAAAGTGAGCAGTTTCACTGGATTTTGTTTAAAATTCCCGGTTTTTTGGTCCGTTTTTTCAGTATTCGCTCGCTGAAACACATCTGAAAAATGAAACATAACCACGTGGAGAATCATGTCAAAATCGCCGAGTGTGTACAAACTGTACTACTTTGACTATCGCGGTTTGGGCGAACCGATTCGACTGATTTTGAATCACTTGAAAGTGCCATTTGACGACGTTCGCGTGGAACGAAGAGTGGAATGGTACGACAGCTGGCGGGCTCGTATGCCAATGCGACAGTTGCCGGTCTTGGAGATCTGTGACACTGGCGAGCAGCTCTGCCAGTCGGCCGCGATTGCGCGCTTTCTTGGCGAAAAACATGGTTCGCTGTTTTGGGTCATTTTTTGCGCTTATTTCGACTTTCATTTTGGTTCCTTCGAAATATGCTTTTTATAAATCGTTGTCACTATTCAGATGACTGTAATTTTTTACGTTGTTAGACGCCAAAACGTCACCCAATGGCTCTTTCTGGGTGAAAACGATTTTAGGTCTTCTATGGTCGGTTTCAGGGCTGTCTCCCACCGAACTGTGGTCACGTGCGAAATTGGAAGAACTGGTTGAAGGTGGTTACCCGGATTTGAATCCTTACACGACGCAAATGATCGCTGCCGAAACGAAACAAGAAAAGGTTGATTTGTCAAAATTTTCACTGAAAGAACAAAAGCGAACACGTTTGGTTAACAAAAGTGTTAGTTGATTTTTAGTTCGTATTGAAGAGTGTGGTTCTTGGTTCTCATTGTTCAACGTGTTAAGAAATTGGTGGTGTCCTGATGTTGTGCTTGCGATGGTTTGTTTCAGCGCTCAATTTACGACAAGGCGATTGAAGAATTTGTCAGGCCACGACTTTCATTCTACGAACTGCACTTGGCTGAACGAACAACGAAGTTTGCTGTTTGCGACCAGGTTGGATGGAAGCTTTTTCTCATGATGAATAGCGCACTTTCACGTTTGTTGTTTTGCTGGACCTAATTTAAATGTCAGGCACAACAGAAGAATAAACTTTCAAATACCGTCGAAAACCGATTCCACATACGTTCCTTCTTGTGTGTGTGTGTGTGTGTTGCCGCGTGTGTTGCATCAGCCGTACAAACGCTATTATAATAGTTTATTAGGCAACGTTGGGTCGAAAAGTGTCCCGTGAACCCAACGTTGCCTATAAATTCTTATAATAGCGTTTGTACGGCAGATGCAACACGTGCGCAATACACAGCACACACGCGCGCAGCGTTCCAACACTTTTGGCCGCCACTGTATTTCTTATGAACAAAAAGGTTTGTGTAGTTTTGCTTGATCACCTGAATGGTATTTGAGTATGACAAAAGGAAGTTTTTCGAAAGTCGCTTTTCGCTGCAAGGTAATTTTACCAAATTTTAATCGGGGTCACTGAAATTTCGGTCATTTTTGCTTAAACTAACGCAATTTTCAGATAACCTGGGGTGACTTCGTGTTATACAACAACTTCTTCATGGCAGTCAAACTCTGGCTCGAATATCCAATGACAGAATTTCCGGAAATTCAACGATATTGTGCTGACATCGAACAAATTACGTCCGTGGCTGAATGGCTGTCTCTCAATTCAAAACCGTGGACTAGCGGGCCCTATTCCATAAAATAAGACACCTTACACATGTGTCTTACAATCAAACGCCAAAAAGCTGCGAAATGTGAACCAAACGTGGGACCCAAGAAGCATGATATCATACATGTCTACCTGGCGGTATTTGGTATTTGCCCAGTCTCCGTGCTCCAGTCATTCCAATTTCAAATGTGTTTATTTGAATGATGTTGGAAAATTCAGCCCACGCAAAATATTTGTTTGCCCATTCCCCGTCGAATTTTTAAATGAAACTCTTGAATTAAGCGCAGTTTGGCGAGAAACACGCAGACAAACGTGACACAGCAGAGAATGTACCAATTCTATCACAGTCAATAAAAAACTGATCAATTGATTCTGCGCACTGCTTGTACAAATTGAGTTTTTTTGACAAAAAATACGTCGTAAAACTGGTTTGGTGCAGCACGAAACGTTGCGAGTTCGCACCTGTGAAAGTCGGTGTTGTGTCTCTAAATTTTTTTCACTGCCAAGCTGCCAAACAGCACAATAAGGAAAGCAAAAAAGGAATGAACATTTTGTTGACCAAACTGTTGACTCGGTTTTTCAGTGCGTGAAAGAGGTTGCTTCGCAAAGATTTAGCCGGGTAACCAAACCAAGATGTCGCCCTCGTGGCCTGGCTGGTAGCGCATTAGACTCGTTTTCTGTCGGGGATCGAGCCTTGCCGAGGGGTGTGTAGACATTTAATGACAGAGAAAACTCGATGGGCGCCTAAAAACATCGCTTTTAGGTTTGTTTGTATCCACGTGAACAACCATGCCAGCATATGATTGAGCAGCAATTTAAAAATTTGAGTGTTTTTTTGCCGCCAATAGTTTTAAATTATAGCAGAACATATACGATCACAGATTTTTTTTTCGGCGGTTTGAAAAAGAGACGGAGATTTTGCTGATTCATCTCTCAGCTGAGCTGACGAATAGTCAAACGATGTTTGCTTGTTTGTTTTTATTCGTTGCCATGAAACCACGCCGCTGCAGCTTGTATTTCCAGCGAACGAAAACGAAAACGAAAACGAAAACATTACGGTGTGTGAAATAAAACTGACTCATCTGCGTAACCACATTCACCAAAAAATCACAAATAGTGGAAGACAAAAACGAAAGTGAAAAAGTGAACATGAAAAACGGAAGAAATTCATTGATGAACTCTGTGATTCGGTTCTTGACTGGTTTGCTGCCGTTTTGGACGCTCAACAGAAGCACCACCACGTACTACAAAGCATCAACGGCACTTTGTGAGCCCGAACAAAACCAACGCAACGTTGATGCGTCGATTCCGGAGTTCAACAGTTTATACTATGAATTGGAAACATCAGTGAGGCCGAATATTTGCCGTGGACTGGCGAAACATCAGTCGAAAATCGAACAGCTTCTTTGTTGCCATTGTGTCGTAGTGCAGAGTGCCAGAGACTGCACAAAGGATTCGGTGAGAACTTTTATGGATGTTTACTTTTTTTTTGGTTTAAGTTATTCTACATTCTCACTGATTTTTCAATAAATCTGCTCTGAAGATCCGCTCTAAAATTGTACTTTTTCACAGGTACCGAGCGATTGGAACAACGAAAAACTTGTGATCTTGACAAATCTGCGTCCATTCGTTCAGCCTCCACTGCAAAGGCGGAAAGTCGAAAAGGTGCATTTTATAAAAAAAGTTGACAAAAAACACTAAAATCGTCTTCATTTTTAACAATTCAAAAAAGGAAGCATTGTTCTTTTTAAAGGAACCGCGCGCGTTAAAATCATGGCCTGCGGTGGTTGATCTTAATTATTTGAATGTTTCAACAGTTTTTTAATTTGTTTGAGATGTCTTTCAAACTTACAGTTCCGCTTTTTTTGAATTGCAGGGCAACGTGCCGCAATTAGTGGTGTACCAGTATTGTTGTCTCGACGCTTGGTTCCGACAACAGTCTGATCAGTTGAAACAATCGTGGACGCTGGCTGCGAGTGAAGTTCGAAAACTGGCCTTCAACGGAACCTCAGTCACAAACTCAACAACGGAGCAGCCTGAGACTGAGCCGACGAGTTCCACGATGAGAACAATGACAGAGCCTAGGACAATTTCAATGAGTCTGCCCACTAGAACTTACACTCAAACGGCTGTGTGGCTTTCAAAAGCAAATACTCTGTCGTCCACAACATTGCGACCGACCACGTTTGCTCTTTCTACGACCACGAAGGCACAGGTTAGAATTAGAATCTACTAAAAAATCGATAATTTTTCGTTTTTTTTCCAAAAACATTGTGTGATTGGGAATTACTGGGAACGCGTGTATGAAGTAAATATGTGCTCAATTACATACAGTCTGAAAGCAAGCCATATTCAGTGCATTCTGGATAGTTCTGGAATTCGCGACCAACCGAATATAAAACGATCAACCTATAAAAAACCAATAAATGTTTCTCATTCATAGTCGTGCCGGGACGAGGCGCACGCGCACGCATGTGCAATGCTCGCAGCAGCTGGCTGTCGCGAAGGCACACTGCTGGTGCCCATACCGGTGGAAATGTGCAGGAAGACATGCAAACTCTGTCATTCAGGTTTCATTAGATTGATTTATATCGACCACTGTTTTTTGCAATCATGGATCATAAAAATAAACACTAACGAAAGAACATTTATAAATGCTTTATTCATCACATCCATTACAAATTTTTAATGCAAAGTTATACCCATTTCAAAAAACCGATTCAGTTTTTGGCTATGAATTTTGCAGGCGTCGAAACAACGTCGAGTCTAGCGTTGCACTGTCAACAGACTGAAATTCCATCAAATCGCTGTGCGTCATCGCAACGTTCGCTGCGTTGGGCTTTCCACCCGGAGCATTTCATGTGTCTCGCGTACAACGATCGCGGTTGTGCAGATGATGTTTCAAAAGTGAACACTTATACCTCGTACGATGCTTGCTTTCGGAACTGTTTGCCGAGTACGTATTTATGTTTTGTTGCAGTGATTAGAAATTGCTGATTGGAAGATTATTGGAATGCTAAACACCGAAATGCCGACTGAAAAAACAAAACATCAGCTGCCATGCCAAATTCTTGGGGTTTGACAACTTTCCGTTGACTGAAATAATTTTGCAGCAACCCGCTCCGTCTGCGCGGCCAATCGTCCGCCGATCGTGGACAACACCGGAACACCGTACAGTTGTACGCCGGAGGGCGTGGACAACTGTCCCGATGGGTCGCGATGTGTCCTCGGAGCGTTGCAGTCGAAATGCTGTGACGCGCAGCTACAGGGTGTGTTTGTCTGTCACAGATTCAACAATGGGTTCTTTCCAATCACTAAAAGTTCACTCTTCTGATTTCATTTTCTGCCAATAACCAACCAACCAAACCACAAAAATGTCGCATAGTCGCAAGCATACACGATACATACCGGTATAACACACGGTGGTGACACACGCACGCCTGTGTGCCTGTGTGTTTGTGACTACTGTGCAACATCACCAGTGTGTGCCTGATAACAATCCACAATCCGTCTGACAATGACACCGATACTTTTGCTTCATCTCACTTCTCCATTGTTTTCCCCAGACCAATACGAGCGCAGTTTGTTTCCGGTCTGCGAGCGCGGCGGAACATTGGTGGAATTCGAGGCGCTCGGCTGGAAACGACCGTTCCTCGGCGCCAAGTGCGAGCGTCAGTTTTGCCCCGTCGGATCGCGCTGCGTGCAACTGGAGAAACTGGCGCACTGCTGTCGGTGAAAGCCGGTGAAAATGCGATGGTATAGGCTGTTTATGAGAACGTCTCAAAGAATAAACGTCAGCAGCTACATATGATCTTCTATTTTGGTCCCGGGACTCAATGCGCGCATGTAGATGGGTAAACAGTCTCATGCATGACGCGGGAATTCAAAATTAGTAAAGTGATCCGAGACCCCTTAATAAGGCCGGGTCACTTAGGGTATTCTGAATTACCACAAAACGATTGAAACTACAGTAGTTTCCTTTCACGTCTACAACCGCATTGAGTCGCAGGTCTTAAAGAAAAAATAATAGACACGCAACAGTTGTTGCACCAACATGTCAAAATCACGGATCGGTTGTTCTATCTGCATGAACCCATAGCGGCTGCCATAGAATCACTAAAGTTTTGTTGAATAAGACACTATTGCAGTCCGTAAAAAGAACCTCTACCTTTTATGAGTGTTGCAATATCCGTACCGGCTGATGTCAGACATGCGCTACTGCTGTTTGTTGATGTTACGCTCTGACACGCTCAGGCTTGATAAAACGCTGTGTCCCCTGTGATTTTCGTAAAAAAATTTAAATGTCATCAGCTTCATTCAGTTTATAATTCCAGTTCGTCTGCTCATTTTACGATCTGAATTGTCTGTGATTGGATGAAAACAAATGAGTCAATGAATTTGCATTCAGTGACTCATATGGATCTGTTCTTCTTTGGCAGTAGTGAAAGTTCTGTGAACTTCGAAAACAGCGATAAAAAGGAACAAAGGAATTGTGTTTGGGTGCGGAATTCCAAATATTCGCAAAACCAACGCAAACAGAAACAACAAACATTTTGAACATAGGGTTGATTTCAGCCCCCGAAATATGATGTCACAATGAAGAGAAAACCCGGCGTTTTTGATAATAAATTAGCAAAACGTGCGTCAATAAACAATTTTCCTGCACTCTGTGCGTTCCCACTAACTTTTTCTGTTTTTTCTTTGGTAGAAGTGTTTCCGATAAATGCGTGGGTGTTGTTGTCATCCATGGCTGGTAAAAATGGCATGTGCAACAGTTTTACACTATATTGCACGTTTCTACAAATTCAACGCGCATACTTTGCTTTCACCCTGTCAGCTATGAACTTTTGCGTAATCAAGGCGTTTTCAAAACACTTTCGGTGTGCAAAATTATTTTTCCGTGAAAAAGTTTAGCCAAACCATTTAGACCAATAGTGCACAATTGAAAATCCATTAAGTGCGCTTTTTGTTCAAACTGTAGGCGGTTTTTGAAAAAAATCGATCGAATAATTTTTCATAGGATTTTTTCGATTTCACGGATTTAGCCTTTTTTGCAGCGACCAATCTGTTTTTTTACAGTTTGTGCTCAACAGCGTTAATCGGTGTGAAATAACAAATTTCAGTCAATTCAATTTCAACTCATTATCAAAAAAACAAACCAAAATGCTCAAGCATTTGTCAATATTCACCATTCTGTTGACGACCGCACACGGCACGACACGTCAAATCATTGGCGAACTCTGCGGGGTGACGGGCACCGGCCCGCCGGACGGGGCCTACGACAACAGGGTGTTTCCAGCCGCAGCAACCGGCGACATGCCGAGTTTCTGTTCCAGTTTGCCAGCAAGCGCGTCACTAGAGCACCAAATTTGCTGCAACTGTTTCGCGAGTCCCGCAAAGAACTCGTGTCGTCGCACAAGCTACCCGCCCGACTGGAACGGAGCCGTAAACATCTCGAATTTCGAGGGCGTCTTCGAAATACAAAAGCAGAAGTTTTACGCGATGCACGCAGGCCGGCGGTACACCCTGTTTTATAAATTCTGCTGCCGCGAGTCGTGGTACCGAAGGCAGTCGCTGGAGCATCGACGGCTCTGGATTCGCGAGGGACCGGAAATCTGGGAGCTGATACACACGCAGGGCCGAAAACCAACGTCGAATTCGGTGACCGACAAAAAGGTACATACGGTGGAAATGTGTTTTGCTGAGACAGCGCGTTTTGATATGCACTTATAAAATCTCTGAAAGCCGGACAGTGTTACCGCACGACCGGCGAGGATACGCGTGCATCCGTTATACGTACACGTGGTACTCGTCATGCTTATACGTGTACTTGTTATACTTATACTTGTACCCGTTATACTTAAACCTGTACCCGTTCCGAACAGGGTTTGCAACGGTGTGACCAACCAGTTGTAGCGTTAAAGACGTCAGCTTTAACTTCCAAACGCCTCAAATAGCCTTGATTTATCACAGACAGGCTTTGGTTTGACTGTTATCAAAACAAAAGCTTATTTTCAGCATTGTGTCGATGAAGAACCCGCGGTGTGCCCGCTGATCGCGGGTCGTGAAAATTCTTGCCAAGACCCGCAGTTCGCAAAGGCCTGCAGAAAATCATGCAATCTGTGTGGAGCTCCTGGTGGCACGGGTAAAAAGCATCACTTTTCTGTTGTTAGGACAGACAGTATCTCTTTTTGGCATCTGACGGAGACAAAACAAAAAGTTTGCATTAAATGTTCCTGTGTGTAGTATGAACATGGTATGTGCCAACACGTTAAGTTCAGTTGCGTCTTCAAGATAATCAACAATCTGTTGACCACACAGACCAAAAAAACATGTTTGCAGTCAACAATCTGTTGATCACCGACCAAACCATGTTTGCACTAGCAAGACATTCTTCGAAACAAAATTGTTCTCTTTTTTCTCAGTGTTTCCAATTCATAACTCGATGATTTTAGGGGGTTCCGGTGGTCGCCCCACGGAAATAACCCTATCTCGCGTTGGAATCAACCCGCAAAACTGCAAAAAGGAGTTGATCCCATTGAACACATGCGCGAACACCAACACAACACAGCGGTTTTACTTTCACCCTGACCATTACGATTGTTTGGCGATGAATGACAAAGAATGCGCAAGTGACAGATCTAAGAAGAACCGATTCAACAGTTATCACCAATGCTCCGAGTCCTGTATTCCAAGTAAGATTGATCGTGAGATCCACTGAGTCTTTACGTTTTTTGATTTTTTTTAAAATTTATTTGTACAGTACGCGCGCCGGTTCCGGTCAGATTTGATTGACTCTCGCGTGCTATTGAACCATTGACTGTGTTTGTATTGGCCCGGCTGATTGGTTCACTGTGATATGACACATAAATACGCTGAGAACAATAAGGTCATCTGTCAAGTCAGCATGTTACGTTGTTTTGTTGACATAATGTTGCTGAATCAACATTGTGTGTTTACTTGTTGACTAAAAGCTGGTTCCTTTTTTTCGGTCCATTTGAAAAACTGAAGTGCTGAAAAAGTATCCCGTTTCATTTTAGAAGATGCACCGTCGTGCGCGGGCAACCGCGACCCGGCGCGGGACGTCAATCAGCGGGCGATTTTGTGCGGCGGCGGGCCGCAGGCGTCAAAGTGCCCCACAGGGACGGAATGCACGAGAGGCGCCTTCTTCTCTGTCTGCTGCAATGCTGCTGACGAAAGTGAGTTTTGCATATTGTATTTTTGGCTTTTTACATCCTGAATTACTGATATTGGAGACTGGTTGACTGCTCCTGAAGTTAGTGATGTACAGTATGACCGATTAAACATGGCAGCTTTTTTCAGGGTGCATGGAGCGCGCGAAATTTGAATCAAAGAAAAAAGATGTTCTGAAACTCAATTGTATGTCAAATTTTACATGTTTCTTAAAATTAATTGATAATTCGTGCTGTTGTGTGCATTATTTCTCCCTTAACACACTCGATTGGCGGATGGCTTATCATTTTTGAGAAGGGCAACTCCTAGTCTGCGACTAAGCTCGCCTTGATTGAGACTGCCTTATTTATTCGGCCATACTGTACGTGCCTGCAATATAAAACGGTGACAAAGTCAAGCATTTGCTGCTGCATGTAATCACACTAAAACATGGCCTAAGATTAGCAGCGGAAAGAATCGAGTTTTATTTTTACACGAAATTGAGCAGATGAGAGTTTTTTGTTTGATCTGTTCCAGAAGCCTACGCATCAGCGTATCACCCTAAATGCACCAACGGTGTGCCTGTCACCTTTGTTGACCACGAATTCGTTCGGCCGCTGTTGGGTGAAAAATGTACAAACAACTTTTGCCCAAAAGACTCGAGATGCGTCCAGGGTAAAATACTAGCCCACTGCTGCCGAACAACCAATTGATTCAAAAAAATAAAGCGCATAAAAGCCTACCAGTGTTTGTCAAACTATAGTGGTCATCCAGAATTCAATCCAGTTTGGCGTTTGTTCTATTTCAATGATATCATGTTTGTGTGACAGGTTCTCATGAGCAAATCGCACCGTGCCGTAAAACTTCTTCAAAACTGTGAAGTGTTGTATTGCAATTTTACAGCACCAATTTTATTTTTTTTACTTCATTTAAAAATCGAATTTTCAAAAAGCGTTCGGAAAATGTAGAACACAAACTATGCCTTGTATGGATAACACAAGCTCAACAACTCCATTTGTTGTCATATTTTGGACCAACTCAGTATCTGCAGACGAGCCGTTTGGGGGTTTTGAAATTGAGTCACTTGATTGCTCGGTTCGCCACGGCGCTTCAAAGTTGTGGCCATTTATTTCTACGCCACCCTGCAGATGCAATTTTGAATTGTTGAACTGGTCATTACTGTGTAGCACGCTCATTGGCCATTGCAGGGTGGGCAATCATCAGCGTTCCTAAGTTTGAAGTTTTTTTGCTTTGTCGTGACTTGGCTACCCATGAGTGTGTGTATTTTGAAAATGTTTGTCTGTCTATTATATATCTTTTATTTTGGTTCCGAGACTCATGCGCGCATAGATGGGTAAGCAGTTGCATGTATGACACGGGAATTCATTGGTAAAGTGATCCGTGTTCTCTAAACAGGCCCGGGTCACTTGGGCTATTTTGAATGGCCACATGTAGCTTAAATCTAGTTTCCTTTGGACGTCTGCCAACGCAATGAGTCGCAGAACCCAAGAAATTCATAATACATTGTATTATTGAAAAAGTTTGTTCACGCCGATTTGCTTCTATCGTTTGTTTGTAAACTGTGGTATTATTTTGCATAGTAATTTCTAATTTCTGTTTTTGTACAGTTGGACCAAACGTTTTGTGAAGCGTTTCGAACTTTTTTTGCTGATTTCAATCTTGTTTCTGTGTAAAATAACACGATTGAATGTTCCATAATGCGAACGAAATGATTTGGTGGCAAACAACTTTGCCCATGAAAACAGGTTTTGAAAACAGAGCGATATAAGTCAGTTATGAACGGAATCGTTGAATGACTGAAAGAGGACTTAAATTTTTTTGAGTTTCAATAGAATTTCAATAGAGCGAAAGTTGGATGTTCGAAGTTCCGCCAACGCGCTAAAAAAGGTGTGCGAGCACGAGGAGGCACGCATACGTCAGGTATAAACGAACCTTTACGCTGTTAGCGTTGACCGTTTTAACTAAAACTTTAACACAACAAACGGCTACTCTTTCACTGCTGTACGTCGTTTCAGCTCAAGAGGTTGCTTCAGTTCTGAATACTAGACATTTTCCCTTCTGAACTTTTTGGATCATTAAAAAATTCAAAGGCAATTGGTTGCCCATGGCTAACACAGCACGCTCGCATCAACACGCTTGTCCACCCTTGTTCATCAATACGCGTTTCAAAAATAAGTTTTTTTTGCGGTTCTGGTGTGTCGCAAAAATTTTGAACTATGTTGTTGTAATTTCCAGGAAAAGAAACCTAACCTGTGCAAAAAGCGCTGATATCACACGTATTGCTCAAATAGTTTGTTAAACAAGCGCGTTTTTATTTTTAAGGATGCAAAAGCCAGTTCTTGGTTTTGTAAACAATTTTGTTCCATAATCGAAACCCCTTTATTATTTATACAAGTTCGGAAAAATGCCCGAAGGGCATAAAAAGGCCTAATGTTATTTCAGATTGCGGCAGATAGAAAAGTGTTACACAAAAGTTTTTCAACACCATGCATTCACAAGAAGTGTCAAAAAATTAGGTAGAAACGTGGAAATACCGTATTACCTCTAATAAACCCACGTGGGAGTTTATTTCGTCAGCGACTTCTGGGGGTGGGGGTTTATTTTGGGGGGGGGGGTTATTTTGGGGGGGGGCGGTTTATTTACAAGCAAATTCTAGGGGTGGGGGTTTGTTGAAAAATGGCAAAAATACCTTGCATGGCAGGCAACAAAGTCGCAGAAACTTCTACTTTTCACAGAGATTTCCTTTTGTAACAGCCTTTTGTAATGAAATTACCAATAACTCTCTAACTCATCCCTTTGGGGCCTTTGGTAGCACAATTTCACCAATGTCACTGCATTCAGCCACTGAATTCGCTAGGTATGTGTTTCAAACAGGTTTCTAATAAACCCCCATGGGGGTTTATTTTTTGGGGGATTATTTGGAAACTTGTCGAGGGGGTGGGGGTTTATTTTTGGGGGGGGGGCGGGGTTTAATTTGGGGGGGGGGTTTAATAGAGGTAATACGGTAATATTTGCGCCATGCCGCCAATATTTATTGTCTTGGCGCTAATATTATTTCTACGTTTCTACTCATTTTTTGACACTTCTTATGAATGCATCGTCTTGAAAAATTCTTTTCTATCTGCCGCAATAATATTTCAATCTGAAATAGTATTTGGCCTTTTCATGTCCTTCGGGCATTTTCCGAACTTGTTCAAAAAAGACATAAGAAATGCTCAAGCACCTGTCAGTGGTCACACGGCATTTGTCAATATTCACCATTCTGTTGACGACCGCACACGGCACGACACGTCAAATCATTGGCGAACTCTGCGGGGTGACGGGCACCGGCCCGCCGGACGGGCCCTACGACAACAGGGTGTTTCCAGCCGCAGCAACCGGCGACATGCCGAGTTTCTGTTCCAGTTTGCCAGCAAGCGCGTCACTAGAGCACCAAATTTGCTGCAACTGTTTCGCGAGTCCCGCAAAGAACTCGTGTCGTCGCATAAGCTACCCGCCCGACTGGAACGGAGCCGTAAACATCTCGAATTTCGAGGGCGTCTTCGAAATACAAAAGCAGAAGTTTTACGCGATGCACGCAGGCCGGCGGTACACCCTGTTTTATAAATTCTGCTGCCGCGAGTCGTGGTACCGAAGGCAGTCGCTGGAGCATCGACGGCTCTGGATTCGCGAGGGACCGGAAATCTGGGAGCTGATAGACACGCAGGGCCGAAAACCAACTTCGATGACTGAAAATAACGTGAGATTTTTTGGTGCACCACACAGCTCTCCGGGTCGTGTCGTCGCCAAGCACACAACCAATGGAATCGGCGGGACCGCGGCAGCGCAGTCCTATACAATTATTATTACAATATCTAAAAATGCGGGAGACGCATATAAAAGGAGGAATATGGCTTTGTGTAAGCAGTGAGAGACTTGGCTCGACAACTCTTTTCAAGTCTCTGATGTGGTACACACGGATACAAGTACATAAGAGCCATATTTTTGCGCCGCGTTTGTTGTACTACAAAGTGTAAAACAGTTTTAAAATTATTTTTAACTGTCCTTTCCAGTTTAGTCCGCAATCACATCATGTGCGAAATTCTGTGCAAATTCTGTGCAGAACTTCTGTAAATCAAATATCTGTAAATTCTGTGCAAAAACAGAAAAATCAGAGACTGCAAAACATTGTTTCATGTGGTTTTATCGTTGCTAACGTACGCATCGCTGTGTACACACCAGCATCAGTGACAAAAAGGTGTTGTCTTCCGTTGATTTTCAGCCTGTTTACCTCTAGTGGCAGGATAAACTGTCTGTCCCGTGAGTCGTTGCCTTTGCCACAGAAGGAGACCTTGCGTTCCCTAATGCCTCTGCGATACACTTTGTACTGGGCAAACCAGTATCAGCGATCTGAAGTCTGATCGTTATTTTAGTGGTTTTAGTGGTCGCTAAATGCCCGAAATACCGCAAATGTTGAAGTTTTAATTGTCTACAAAGTACATGTGCAACCGAAATACCGTATTACTTCTATTAACCCCCCCCCATATTAAACTCCCCCCAAAACAAAACCCCCACCCCCTCGACAAGTTTCCAAATAATTCCCCATCCAAAATAAACCCCCATGGGGGTTTATTAGAAACCTGTTTGAAACACATACCTAGCGAATTCAGTGGCTGAATGCAGTGACATTGGTGAAATTGTGCTACCAAAGGCCCCAAAGGGATGAGTTAGTGGTAATTTCATTACAAAAGGCTGTTACAAAAGGAAATCTCAGTGAAAAGTAGAAGTTTCTGCGACTTTCTTGCCTGCCATGCAAGGTATTCTTGCCATTTTCAACAAACCCCCACCCCTAGAATTTGTTTGTAAATAACCCCCCCCCCCAAATAAACCCCCACCCCCAGAAGTCGGTAAAGAAATAAACCCCCATGGGGGTTTATTAGAGGTAATACGGTAGTGAATAAACGGCGCAAAAATATGGCTCTTATGTACTTGTATCCGTGTGTACCACATCAGAGACTTGAAAAGAGTTGTCGAGCCAAGTCTCTCACTGCTTACACAAAGCCATATTCCTCCTTTTATATGCGTCTCCCGCATTTTTAGATAATATTCTGACTTTTACATAAGCCGCGAAGGTCGGACCAAATTCACAATTCGTTGGTCACACATTCTTCTAAACCCCGGAGAACTCAGGTTTTCATTTTTCGTTTTTGGGCCGATTTCGCCTATGCTATTTCTACGGCCGATTCGCCCGAAATCCTCACGGTTCAGTACCTAGAATTGCTCACATAAGAAAACTGACCCAAAAGCCGTGATCGGCGCAATGAATTACCCTGGACAACACAATTTTCTTGTTTTTCATTTCTGGACCGATTTCGCCAATTTCCACGGCCGATTGACCCGAAATCGACACGATTCGGTATCTAGAATTGCTCACATAAAAAAACTAATCCAAAACCCGTGATCAGCGCATTGAATTACCCTGGAAAACAACTTTTTCTTGTTTTTCGTTTCTGGGCCGATTTCGCCAATTTCCACGGCCGATTCGCCCGAAATCGTCACGATTCAGTAGCTGGAGTTGTTCACATAAAAAACTAACCCAAAATCCGTGATCAGTGCATTGAATTACCCTGGAAAACACCCTTTTCTAGTTTTTCGTTTCTGGACCGATTTCGCCAATTTCCACGGCCGATTCGCCCGAAATCGTCACGATTCAGTATCTAGAGTTGCTCACATAAAAAACTAACCCAAAATTCGTAATTAGCGCA
The DNA here is from genome assembly GCA_030248135.1 of Theristus sp. LFF4_11. Classification (NCBI taxonomy): domain Eukaryota; kingdom Metazoa; phylum Nematoda; class Chromadorea; order Monhysterida; family Xyalidae; genus Theristus; species Theristus sp. LFF4_11. The sequence continues at coordinate 38,425 of JASANC010003348.1, read as the reverse complement.
TTGAATTTTTATGGACTAGACAATTTTCCTATTTTTTGTTTTTGGACCGATTTCGCTAATTTCCACGCCCGATTCGCCCGAAATCGTCACGATTCAGCATCTAGAGTTGCTCACATAAAAAAACTAACCCAAAATCCGTGATCGCCGCATTGAATTACGCTAGGAAACACCCTTTTCTTGTTTTTCGTTTCTGGACCGATTTCGCCAATTTCCACGGCCGATTCGCCCGAAATCGTCACGATTCAGTATCTAGAGTTGCTCACATGAAAAAACTAACACAAAATCCGTAATAAGCGCATTGAATTATCCTGGAAAACACCGTTTTCTCATTTTTTTGTTTTTGGGCCAATTTCGCCAATTTCCACGGCCGATTCGCCCGAAATCGTCACGATTCAGTATATACAGTTGCTCACATAAAAAAACTAACCCGAAATCCGTGATCAGCGCATTGAATTACCCCGGAATACACCACTTTCTCATTTTTTGTTTTTGAACCGATTTCGCCAATTTCCACGGCCGATTTGCCCGAAATCGTCACGACTTTGGTTATTTAACAACTATTCCTTTGATTTTTTCAAAAATAAACATCAAATTCAAACTCTCCGTTGTTGGTTACCCCTAGAAATTGTTTTATTTGTCAAATAACGGTTTGTTTCACGCGCAGAAATCGCAAATACACGTCAAAATAAGCATTTTTCGTAATTTTGTACAAACAAGCTAAATTTAAAGCCTTGGGAAGCATCGGAGAAAAAAATGAATGCGAAATTTGAAAATCCCAAAGATTTTTACCCTAGAAAATGTTTTTCTCATAATAGTCAGAATTTTCTTTATATCACTGAAACTGCGTACACATTTTATGACATGGCCGAAAAAAAGGGGGGGAGAAGAATAAGTAACAGCTTATTCAGAATCGATGTTTTGCGCACACAGCGTGTGCAGAAGGTCACCACGAAAAAATTTCTCCTGCAGACAGCTTACCTATGGATTATCCACCTGTGTGCAGGAGAAAAAATTCTCAGCTCCTTTTATGTTCACAATGCGAGGCACAGAAAGTTTGGAATTTTAGCGCGAACGACAGATGGGCCATATTATGCCTGCATCCGCTGTCCGCTCCGCTAGCGCTTCGCTCGCGAATGGGCATGATATTATTTCAGAAAGCTCATTGCGAATATTTTGAAATTTCAATCGACCACAACATTCATGACAAATGACTAAACCAAGAAATTCTATTTGCTGTGCTAAGGTGGCCCGATACCCTATCCATCCAAACCAAAAAATGAAACATCGGTTGCTTCTGCGATTTTACAGAACAAAAAAACCGAAAAAAAATTCAGGTTGTTTTTGTTGTCGTTGTCGTTGTTGTCGACCGTTTCGGTGTCCACAAAAAATCTAAACTTGTGTTCAAATTCGAATTCCAAATTGTACGGTATCCGATGTAATCGACCATGCTGCGTCTGATAGGCTAAGTACCGAATTGTGAAAAAAACTGTTTTTACCCGTGCCGGGTATAAAAAGGTCCCCGTGAAGGGTTTCCTGTTAAAAATCGTTGTTCTAATTTCATATTCCACGGTATCCATGTAATCGACCATGCTGCGTCTGATAGGCTATAGTTTAGGTGCCAAATAGCAAAAAGCTGATATTAACCCGTGCCTGGGTTGAAAAGGGTCCCCGTAAAAGGTTTCCTTCTAAAAAACGTTGTTCTGATTTCAAATTCCACGGTATCCATGTAATCGTCTATGCTGCGTCTGATAGGCTATAATTTAGGTGCCAAATAGCAAAAAGCTGATATTAACCCGTGCCTGGGTTGAAAACGGTCCCCGTAAAGGGTTTACTCCTAAAAAACGTTGTTCTGATTTCAAATTCCACGGTATCCATGTAATCGACTGTGCTGCGTCTGATAGGCTATAGTTTAGGTGCCAAATAACAAAAAGCGGATATTAACCCGTGCCTGGGTTGAAAAGGGTCCCGTAAAGGGTTTACTCTTAAAAAACGTTGTTCTGATTTCAAATTCCACGGTATCCATGTAATCGACTGTGCTGCGTGTGATAGGCTATAGGTTAGGTGCCAAATAACAAAAAGCGGATATTAACCCGTGCCTGGGTTGAAAAGGGTCCCCGTGAAGGGTTTCCTCTTAAAAAACGTTGTTCTGATTACAAATGCAACGGAAACCATTGTAGTCAACTATACTGCGTCTGATAGGCTATAGTTTAGGTGCAAAATAGCGAAAAACTGATATTAACCCGTGCCTGGGTTGAAAAGGGTCTACGGAAGGGTTTGCTCCTAAAAATCCTTGCTCTGAGTACAAATGCAACAGAAACCAATGTAGTCGACTATGCTGCGTCTGATAGGCTAAAACCCTATAAACTCTTTGAGATATAAAAGAAAAAGACAAGTTCGGAAAAATGCCCGAAGGGCCTGAAAAAGACCAAATATTATTTCAGAATGACACAGATAGAAAAGTGTGACACAAGGATTTTCACAAGATCAAACATTTTATGAAACGTGTGTGAACTGGAAAGTTACAAACTGAAATAATATTTACGTCAATCTATTTTTGTCATTTCAAGGCAGTGGGCTCCGGTTGTGACCACACTGACCGTAAAAGGGTTCAGCCCGCAGACACCATATTAAGCAATTCATTTGATACAGTATTCACAAATAAAAAGAGTAGGTATATGTTCACAGCAGCAAATTATTTTTTTGCAGCATCAAATGAAGTGAAATAAAATTCGTACAGAGATTGTGCCTTCCTTAAGAATGACAAAAAAGATATTGGCGTAAATATTATTTCAGTTTGTAACTTTCCAGTTCACACACGTTTCATAAAATGTTTGATCTTGTGACAATCCTTGTGTCACACTTTTCTATCTGTGTCATTCTGAAATAATATTTGGTCTTTTTCATGCCCTTCGGGCATTTTTCCGAACTTGTTATAAAAATTGTAAAGTCAAAAATGGGCGAAAACGCAGAAATAATATTTGCGCCATATCATTACATTTTGTCATTGTCCAGGGGCCAGGCGCTGATATTATTTCCGTTTTCCACCCATTTTTGACCCCACAATTTTTATAAAGACATTATCATGAAAAAACCTTCTGTCAACCTTTTCTACCATCACAACCCAAAATATGATTTGGCTTTTTATGCTCTTCGGGCATTTTTAAGAAATTATATTGTACATAACTAAATACCGAAATATGCTGTAACATTGCTTTGGTTTGATTGCTTTCAAAACAAAAGCAATTTTTCAGCAGTGTGTCGATGAAGACCCGGTGGTGTGCCTACTGGTTGCCGGTAATGGAAATTCTTGCCAAGACCCACAGTTCGCACAGGCCTGCCGAAAGTCGTGTAATCTGTGCGGAACTCCTGGTTCAGGTGACAAAGGTGAAAAACATCACTTTTATTATTCAGGAGGATAAAAGTATCTTTCTTTGAAATTTTAGCACGTGTCGGATACAAAATAAAGCGTGTCTGGATTAAAAAGTGTACGTTGTACAGTTTTTGCCTCGTGGTACTGGTAACACCATTTTCTGGAAATCGAGTCATCCCTAGAACAGGGCGGTATTGGCAGAAACTGACAAGCAGATTCAACCAAAAAGCGGTTATTGGTACAAATTGGCATGCGATGTTAATTACAATACTTAGAGAGGATTGGCACAAACTGACATGCGGTGTCAATCAATGAGCGGACGGGTGTTGGCACGAATTGACATGTGGTGTCATCAACCATGAGCGGGTGTTGACACAAATTAGCATGCTTGTCAATATCCGCGAAGATTGGCACCAAATTGACATGCGGTGTCAAGTTGTCAACCAATAAGCGGGTGTTGACGCAATAACTTGACATGCGGTGTCAATTAATCAGCGAGGTTTGGCACAAATTGACGGTGTATGGCGGTGTCAACCAATGCGTGGGCCTTTTGCACAATGCGATGTCGTTTTATTTAACGAGAATTGGTACAAACTAACATGCGTTGCCACAAACTATCTAGATAACTGGTTAGATTGATAAACGGTGTTATAAGGCCATTTAGCCGTCCATATTTGCATCGGCACGTCAAGTCACGTCACGTCAAACCTGGTTTATGCAGCAAAAAGAGCAATCCGGCACGTGCGTCGACGTTCAGACAGATACGGGTGCATTAACGACGTGACGTGCCGTGACGTACTTGATGGTTTTAGGTTCTCCCATTTACCCTAAAAAAGCGTGCGTCAAAGTTCGATTTTAACAATTTGTTTACTTTGGTTGTGCTTCACTGTGGGGGATATTTACTGCCGTTCTTGAAATACAAAACTTTTCTTGTTGTTTTCTAAATTCTAAAACAAAAGTGTCAGCAGTTTGGTTTTTTATCAAGTGAATTTTGGTGAATTTCAGCCATCACTTGAACCGCATCTACTTGTATCTAGATATTATACAACGGCTAGTTCACAACCAAGTAGCAGCCCAAGGGGCGTTGTCTTGAAATCATAGCAATCCACCGAACAACAAAGGAATTGAATATGTGGATCGTTTCGAATTCGATTGGCCATCTCAACTTGAAATTGGATGTTGTCACAAAAATTCAGTTTCGATTGGAGCACAACTTGATTGACTATTGCTTGCTGACGTACGGCTTTTTAGGGCAAAACCTAAAATAAAAGTCACGTCACGTTGCGTCACGTCATTGTTTATGCGTCCGTATCTGTCTGAACGTCGACGTGCGTCGACCTCCGGACGGCTAAATGGGTCTTTAGTGTTGCCGCGGTAACCAAAAACGAAATTTCACACCAATCGCACGCGGGGTAAAACGTCAACCCTTTTTTGAATGCGAAACTCCAAAAAATCGCTTTTTTGATTCAATAACTTTTCTTCTTCATGTTGGCCAAATGTCTAATGAAAACTCATAACCCACAATCGGCAATGTGGAAACAACTGAAACAACTTTGATATCTATAACTTTATCCTATTTTATATCTTTCAGAAGGTTCTGGTGGCAGCCCAACGGTAATCCAAGTGAACAGTAAAGGTAAATTTCTAATTTTATTTGTTGTACAAAAACAAAGGGCACAGCGAATAACTGGGGACAGAAAGGAAAAATTTAAAAAAATCGAAAACTAGTTAAAAAATTTGAAACTGTGCCGTAAATACAAACCGAAGTCGCTGAGTTCGAATATGATGTTTATTTTGCCATATGAATTACTCCGCACCCTAAAAACGGCCTATGGTGACGAAAAAGAAAAAAAATTAAAAAAAACCCAGAAACTAGTCAAAAAATTTTGAAAACTACGCCACAAACGCAAACCGAGATCGCTGAGTTCGAATATGATGTTTTTATTTTGCCTTACGGTTTACTACGCACCCTAAAACAGCTTCTATAGGGAAGAAAAAGGAGAAATCTGAAGAAAATCAAAAACTACTCAAAAGAATTCGTATAACAAAATATACATCATATTCGAACTCAGCGACATCGATTTCTATTTATGGCACAGTTTTCAGATTTTTTTGACTAATTTTCGATTTTTTTAATTTTTTCCCTTTCCGTTCCCATAGAGGCGTTTTTAAGGTGCGGAGTAATCCGTATAACAAAATAAACATTATATTCGGACTTAGCGACCTCGACTTGTATTTACGGCACAGTTTTCATGTATTTTTTGACTAGTTTCCGATTTTTTTAATTTTTTCCCTTTCCGTTCCCATAGAGGCCGTTTTTAAGGTGCGGAGTAATCCGTAGAACAAAATAAACATTATATTCGGACTTAGCGACCTCGATTTGTATTTGTAACAGGATTTCAGGTGCCTTGTGCTTTATGTAAATTTAATTTTTAAGGAAATTTCCCTTCTGATCCTCATGGCATACGCGTTTAGAGCACAGTAGAAACGTCGGGCAAAATTCTAAATAAGATTTTTGAACTCAGCGTTCCCTAAATCCCATCTTTAGTCACGGTTGCAGCACCTGAGGTGGCCCCCAAAAATTGGGGGGTGGGAGGAAACACCCTGCCTGTAGGTACAATAAGCAAGCCGAAAGCTGAAGTTCACCGCATCAGCTATGTTTCACCGGAGAGCTGTTTTTCAACATTTTAAAACGTGTGGGTTTCATAATATTTGTTGTAGTTTTTTCTATTTTTTCATCAAGGCTTACTTTAAAGCGAAACGGTGTGTTTCTGTTGGGCGACACCACCTTAAAACGTCTTAAAACAGGTCTCGGCCCATCGCTAAATTTTGATATTTCGAGTTTTTGTGCCCAAACCAACTTACTAAGGGTACTTATTAAGCATACCAATTTTTAGCCTAAAACTCTAACTCTAGAGCTCACTACAGGCAAATTTAGATTTTGGCCGATTTTTGGTCAATTTTTGGTCTTTGGGTTGTCAGAAAAACGGTTTTTTTTAGTTTTGGGGGTTCAAATCAAAAATCCAATTTTACCACGTTGTTCAGCGCATTTTCTGGGTATGTACCGTATTTTTAGTCCCTGCACTTAAAGTCAGTTTGAGCCCGAAAATCACAAGTATTTCAACACAAATTCGCTCATAACCCTGACCACAAGAGCTGGAGAATTTCAGCGGTGCCAAAAAATAGCCCTGATTCTCCGCTACAACATGCAAAAAAATCTGCTGGGGGCAATAACTTCATAAGTTTGTGGCAAAACAATTTTTGTCGTCGACCCCATGAAAAACGCGAAATATACAGGTTTTCAAGCAATTGCGTTGAAAATAAACGTAAAAATGCTAATAATAAAGCTGATACTAGTCTTTTCGGATACGTAGAATCCAATGGTAATAACTATTTACCACTAACTTGTTGTAAATCGTTTATCTTGCAGCTATTACATGCATAATTACAGGGTGATCCAAAAGAACTACACGATAAGAATCAGCTCTAGCTCGCCAACGGGTCGATATAGTTTGAATTGAATTTTTAATCAGTTATCTATCACATATAACATCTCATTTTTTGTGTTAAATTTTCAGAAGAATTGGTCTACAAATGCGAAACAAAATCATGAAAACGCGAAAAAAATGAATTTTCGCGCTAATTACAGTACGCTGCGCTTAGCGCACGTCCACCACCCAGCGCTCAAGGAGTTGTTTCAGCTTTCTGTTGCGAATTTTTGTTTTTTTTTCAGGTTAAAAAAAGAACAATACAGGAATAGTTTTTGATTGTTTTTTGATTTTGTTTGTTTTGTTTCTTGTTTTTGTTGAACCCCTTATGATTTTCGGGCTCAAACTGACTTTTGAGTGCAGGGTCTGAAAAATACGGTACATATCCATAAAGATGCGCTGAACAACGTGATAAAGTTGGTTTTTTGATTTGAACCTTCCAAAACGCGAAAAAATTGTTTTTCTGACAAAAGCCAAAAATTGACCAAAAATCGGTCAAAATCTAAATTTGCCTGTAGCCTAGAGTTGGAGTTTTGGGCTAAAAATTGGTATGCGTAATAAGTACCCTTAGTAGGTTGGTTTGGGCACAAAAACTCGAAATATCTGGGGATATCAAAATTTAGCGATGGGCCGAGACCTGTTTTAAGACGTTTTAAGGTGGTGTCGCCCAACAGAAACACACCGTTTCGCTTTAAAGTAAGCCTTAATGAAAAAATAGGAACATCTACAACAAATATTTTGAAACCCATGTGAAATTTTTAGTGAGTTCCGGAGGTCGCCCCACGGAAATCGCCCTACCTCGCGTTGGAATCAACCCGCAAAACTGCAAAAAGGAGTTGATCCCATTGAACACGTGCGCGAACAGCAACACAACACAGCGGTTTTACTTTCACCCTGACCATTACGATTGTTTGGCGATGAATGACAAAGACTGCGCAAGTGACAGATCAAAGAAGAACCGATTCAACAGTTATCACCAATGCTCCGAGTCCTGTATTCCAAGTAAGATTGATCGTGAGATTCACTGAGTCTTTACGTTTTTTGATTGGTCAGATTTGATTTGACTCTCGCGTGTTATTGAATCATTGACTGTGTTGTATTGCCCCCGCTGATTGGTTCACATGGATATGGCACATAAAGACACTGAGAACAATATGTCAACAGCGATGTTAGCATGTTGTTAACAACATGTTTTACCCAGACTATAAGATCTGTCTCAGTTTTAATTTTTTTTGACGAGTTTCCGATTTTTTAATTTTTTTCCCTTTCTGTCCCCATAGAAACTGTTTTTAGGGTGCGGAGTAGTTCGTATAGCAAAATAAACATCATATTCGGACTCAGCAACCTCGATTTGTATTTACGGCACAGTTTTCATATATTTTTTGACTAGTTTACGATTTTTTCATTTTTTTTCCTTTTCCGTCCCCATAGAGGCTGTTTTTAGGGAGCGGAGTAATCCGTATAGCAAAATAAACTTTGTGCCTAGTGACGCGTTTTTTATTTAAATTTAATTTTTAAGGAAATTTCGCTTTTCATCCCCATGGTATACGCTTTATGGCACAGTAGAAGCATCAGGCAAAGTTCTAAATAAGATTTTTGAACTCAGCGTTCCCTAAAAACCCCTTTGGTCACGGTTGCAGCACCTGAGGTAGCCCCATAAAATTGGGTGGTGGGAGGAAACACGCTGGTCACGGCTACATCACGACACGAGTGCAGATGCAAAATGCCAAAACCAATTCCAAAATTTATTCAATGCCAAAATACATTTCACAACTCATTTCATGCCAAAATCCATTCCAAAATTTAAAAAAAATGCAGAAAGGAATGAAAGCACCTCACACATTTTGGCATGGCATGGAATATTAGCATGGAATGAATTTGGAATGAATTTTGGTATGCATTTTGGTATTCATTTTAAAAGTTTTCTTTTCATCGAAAAACTTCATCAACATTAGCGAAAAATCAACCCTGGTATTTTGTGTTATTTTTAAACGAATTGGTGTTTTTTATGAGTGAACCGAAAAATGACGGTTACAGAAAACCGTACCGAGAGCATTTTTGGTGAACCGAAACCGAAACCGTAGCGAAGATTTTGTTTGGATTTTGAACCGAATCGAAAATCGTGCCGTGGCCTGACCTGAAAACCGAAACCGAAACCGTACCGAAGATTTTTTGGCCATTTTTTTAACGAAACCGTTCGTGGCCCAAAACGTGAACCGCGGAAACACCACCGTGGTGTCTGTCGCACTGAGAGCCAAAGGACACCGCGGTATGCGTCTACCTTGCGAAACCGCAAACAGCGAACTTCATGTATGAAACAATGCTGCTGGATCAACATTTTATGCACTTGTTGACTCAACCACCAAAAGCTGTTGCCACAGTTTTTGTTTTTTTTTCTGGTAGAATTACAAGCTGAGGAGAAGTACTGAAAAATGCAATGGAACTGATTTTCATTTTTACACGAAATAATGTAAACAAAACGTTTTTTTTTGTTTCGTTCTAGGAACCTACGCATCAGCATATCACCCTAAATGCACCAACGGTGTGCCCGTCACTTTTGTTGAACACGAATTCGTCATGCTGCTTCTGGGTGAAAAATGCGCGGACAACTTTTGCCCACAAAACTCTCGATGCGTCCAGGGTGAAATACTTGCCCACTGCTGCATGTTTGTGTGACAGGTTCTCATAAGTAAATCGCAGCGTGCCGTAAAACTTCTTCAAAACTGTGAACTGTTGTATTACAATTTTGCAGCACCAATTTGGTTTTTCGGTTTATTTGAAAATCGAATTTTTCAAAAAAGGTTCGGAAAATGTGGAACACAAATTATGCTTTGTATTGATAACACAAACTCAACAACTCCATTTGTTGCCATGTTTTGTACCAACTCAGTTTTCCGTTTGGGGGTAGGAATTGAACCACTTGACTGCGCGGCTCGCACGGCGCTTCTAAGTCGTGGCCATTTATTTCTTTGTATAAATGTGTAACATCAGTAACATCGATGTTGCAAATGGCTTGGCAAAATGCGCTACGACAATTTCAGCGGTGAATCTGGTGCTCAGAAATAGTCGGGTCCTCATTTTAGATTTTCGGTAAAAATTTCGGAAACGCAAAAGGGAAGGAAAATGGAAATGGACATTTTTTTAGCATGACGACAAAAAAAGTTACATATGATTTGTGAAACCACCCTACTCTTGGTCGGATGGACTCCATTGCTTTTTTGCGGCTTTACCATGATCTTGTAAAGGTACCTACGTATGTGAGTAGTAGTGCGGGTGCGATGGACACCCAAACAAGTTCACAAACAGAGCATTTAACCACAGTTTCTGTTTAGTTTCTGCACACTTCTGAAGAGTGTACAAAGTACAAGAATATTACACGCGTGGGTGTTGGGCAGATGTCGAACAGCAGGTTAGTTTTCACGTTGCCTTAAAATTATTAAAATTACGCTACAAAGCGTACGCACGTGAGTGTTTTCTTGCAGGCTGGAAAGTTCTGCGTGGAAGGAAACACACATTTATCTTTTGAGGCATCCAATAAAAAAGAAAAACGTTCTTCCAGTTTTTGAAACCTACAAGTCACCTGTGTCTCGAACGACAACCATGACACCGGCGCACCACACATGCAGTCTATTATTAGCCGTCTCCCTAGTGCAACTGATTTCACACTTGCCGCCAACCGCGTTCGCACTGCAGTTGATCAGCGAATTCTGTGGCCTCACGCGCAGCGACCCTGACCGCCGAGAGTTCGTGTTCGACAATTCGCTCTACGCACGGTCCGCCTCGTTTCCGTCATTCTGTCGAACGCACACAACGGACAGTCTCAGCGTGCAATCGCAGATCTGCTGCAACTGCGTCGCAGTACCGTCGCCGGCGTTCTGCAATCCGGCAATGTTCGGCGACAACAGTGACGTCACGAATGTCACCAATTTCGGCGCGCTGTACGAGCTCGCCAAACAGAAACGCATCGTTAATGGCGGCACTCACTCCGACGCCCAAACGTACGCCGTTTTGTATCAGTTTTGTTGCGCGCGAAACTGGCTGGAAACGCTGCCGTTGCGAACGAGACTGCAATGGACGGGGTTGAGCGGTGAACGAATCTGGATGATGATACGCCAGAGGCAGAACGCCAGACTGGCTGCACGCACATCGGCGCACTACGATGAGAGAGAGGTTTGTGTGCGTTTTGACAGTCATGAATTTGTGGGTTTGTTCAAACCTGTCAATGTTTTTCGCAGAAAACGTAGAGCCTGCAAAGAAAGTAATAAACGGGGCCAAATTTAACAAAAAACGGACATATTTCGTCACAAAAGGGCTTTTGACGGTGCGGTGCAGTGCGTTTGTCAATTGTCAACAATTGCAGATTTGCACAGACGAACCATTAGCGCAGTGCACTTCAGTGACCGCTTTTCAACTTCACATTCGTTGTCGTAGTGCCGATTTCAGAAGAATGTGCCGGAAATCATGCGGTGTTTGCGCAGGTGAGAAGAGAATACGGTTGAGAATAGAACAATGAAGGCCACTATTAAAATTCTGCTGACTTAATAAGCTACAGTTGACTAAGAGGGCTTCAGTTGACTGGATAGAGTTGGATTTATTGTGTCGGGTTGGGTTGGAAAATTGTTATTTGCAGTTGAGCACACGCTGTGTGATTGATTGACGCTTTCAATTGAAGAACGAATCAAGCTGATTCCAATTCACCCGAACATTTGCGTGACATTATGTTCATCTTTGTTGCTGTTTCTTCTTCACAGTTCCAAATAATCCTTTACTACCAGCGCCAATGCAAACCAGCAATCCTGCGACAATTTCATCTGAGTCGCATCGATCACACACCGTACCGGCCGGCTGCAGAGCGTCCGAAAGGCCGATGAACGACTGCATTCGTAGAACGAGTGAAACATCAGCGGTCGATCGTCGCCGCTGGGCGTACCACGACGAGCATTTCGACTGTTTAGCGATGCTCGATCGGAATTGCGATGAAGACAAAAATCGCACGAATCGATACGACAGCTATCACGCGTGCGCGAACGCATGCCTGCCAAGTGAGCGTTTTGTGATGAACCCTTTTGAAGTTCCGGCAAAACTTTGCCTCGGGAATTTTTTTGTTCCTTTTGAGAGGAAGTCCGAAATGAATGGAGTAATAAAGAATGAATTGTTCAAAAGCCAAATTAATTGTGGAAACCATGATAACAGTAAGATACCCGCAGAAGCTACCTTCAGGTGTGGAACCAAGGGCCGGAGTGGAAGAGAATAAACCTTACTTATTTTCCTGACGTGTTTCGGGAGCAAAGTCAAAACACGATTTGAACTGCAATGGGCTCCCGTACCTTTATCCATAAGGTACCCGCAGCACAGGTGTGCAGATCGGTCGTCAGTTGACACCAAAGCAGTCAGCTTAAAATTGATAAGCTTACTGGGCCAAATTTCAGCTCAAAACAGAATCTAATAGACATGTATAAAATAACAGAATTCACAAAACGCAAGATGTTTGAATGATCCTCGCAAGTGAAAAGAAAACAATTGGCTTCACACAAACTCGTTTCACAAATGAACCACGCATGGAAAAATCTTACATGTAGGTGGTATCAGTCAGAGTGCATACAGCATAAGGCAGCAGAGCACAGTGTAAACAGTGTAAATCGATAAACCACACCACGATAAATCGATAACACGCGATTTTGTGATTTCTGCTGGGACTTTTTTGTTTTGTTTTTTTTTGGTCTGGCATCAGAAAGATCACGCCAGCAAACGCGGTCAGCAAATGAAAAAGTTGGAATGAAAAAAAAACTTTCGTGTGCACCTGGAAACGCGGTGCCACCTGCTTAATGAAGCCGTCTTTTGTCTTGCTTTCAGTGATGTTGACCCAATAATAGCTACACACTATACGAAGGACACAGAAAATAAGTAATCAAGAGAAGTTTGCAGAAAATTATTTTCATTCGATCGGTGCCCGTTCTGCGCGTGTTTCAGAGGACGCACCGTCGTGTGCGGGCAACCGCCCGCCGGTGAGGGACGCCGGAGGGAACATTCGCATCTGCGGCAACGAGCCGAACAGCCAGGGCGAATGTCTGCGGGGCACCACCTGCGTCAGGGGCGCCTTCTATTCCGTCTGCTGCGTCGCGACCGAACAGAGTCAGTTTGCATTTTTTCAGGCTTTTCCAAACGTTCGGTTTCCAACTTTATATCATTCAGCGAGCATTTGGGATCTCTGTTATTGGTTGTGATGCATATTTTGTTTTGTTGGCACCTTCGTTGACACATTTAAACTCAGTGATGCACACAGCTACACATGATTATGACGCGACGTGACGCACATTTGCTGGAGTTTGAGTGACATATAGACATGTTCAATTTGCCAGCCCGTTCTATGGGTTCGTGGTCAGTTGACGGGTTTACCAATGATAAATTGAATTCTATTGACACCCCCCCACACACGAAATAACGACGTTGAGCTGTCAGATTTTCTAATGTTTACGGAATTTTCAACTTCCGAGTGCCTTTTTTCTTGCTTTCAGACGCCTACGTCGAGGCGTACCACCCAAAGTGCTCGGGGCCGCGTGAAACTGTGGTGAAACTGCGCGACCGTGGCATTGAGAAGGTGTTGCTGGGCGCGAAATGCGACGACAATTTTTGCCCGCCAAATTCCAGTTGTCACGCGACACGACTGTTGGCTTACTGTTGCACTGAAGGCGCAGACTTTGTGATCACCTCGTGAAACAAATCTTTTTTTATTTTGAGCTAGAGCAGTGTATGAATGTTGATTCTAGTTTTTCTGGATATGCATGTTTTTAACTGTCAAATTCGGAGCGCCTCTTTCCTCGCCGATTTGTAAGAGAGACCAAAACGCAAGTGGAAACGGAAATAGAAATATTTTGTAGCGCAAGCAAATTAAATTACGAAAACCTCCGGCGACACTCAAACGTTCGTTGGAATTGCTCCAAATTGTGGATTTGTGTGCCCACGCACCATGGCACATTGATGGTCATTGGCACATAAATGTACTGTATTCGTGTAGATTCACATGTTCGAGCATTTTGCCTTGTGTTCAGATGTTGCGTGTGCAATGTCAGTGTAGGTCTTTAATCTTTTTATGAGCTGGAAATCTTCTTGCGCAGAGGAACTTCTAAACCGGTAAAACTGTTAGAAGAATTCAAAGAAAAATTACCTTTTCAACTAAATTTTGTTGTATCATTAATTCTGTGCATGTTATATTTTTTGGGACAGTAAAAGTAAACGCTAAATTTTTGATGTGACCGATTTAAAAAAAAACTTACAACATCGCTGAAATTGTGACAAACTCGACGACTTAGTAAAACGTAATTGATTGTCAGTACGTGGGAGCACATCTCACAGAACCGAAAACTTACCGGTTATTGTACATTTTGAACATATGTACATGTACAGTGTATGTGCACCGTTTCGGTTTATTTTTTTTTAATTTTCGCAATATTTACAAACTTGACATGTTTACAGCACGTACGTCTTTGGATTAGTTTTTGCTGGTGATAGAAGCTTCTTCACTCGAATGAGAAAAATTGCGAAAAATATCATCAGATTCTCGGCAGCAGAATCCGAAATCAGCTGAAAAATAAGCAGCGACAGAATGGCAACAACCTTGTTGCTCACCGAATCATTCTTGTTTCTCATATTGGCCTTCATTTCACTTGCGGCCGCAGCAAAGCAAGTGATTGGTGAACTCTGCGGTTTGCGGCAAAACTTCAACGGTGCAACAGCGGAAGGAGTGTTTCACAATCGTGCGTATCCAAGACACGAATTCCCACCGCTGTCTGTTTGTGAAAATACACAGGATCCCGACACACTGAAACTCGAGCAACAAATTTGCTGCCGATGCTTTGTTGTTGTCCACCCGAGGTGGTGCCAAGGAACAAAGTGAGTGTGTTGAAGTCAAAAAACAAAAAAAATAACGTCCGTTCAAAATTGAAATTGCTGCTTGCGAAAGGCGTGACACGAATAAATTGTCGTGACAACCATTGACGGTTTTAAAAACGTTAACTGTAGCGACGTACGTTAGAAACCCTCGTTTTGCATTATTTCTGCTCATAGGTTTACGAACAGAAAATATAGTTCGTGTGTTTTCAGCGGATCCCGAATGCCAAACAGTCCTAAATAAACCGTTGACTTGTTTTCATGCAAAAAGGTATCCACCGACATGGCATGATGGCGCCGTAAATGTCACCAATCTCCGTGGCGTTCACGTTGTGACACAGCAGCGCCGGCAATTTCCCAATCGAGTGGTACAGTATCAATTCTGCTGCGAACGCGCATGGTTCCAGCAATTGACGGAATCAAAAAAACGCCTTTGGACGACTGACAGAGCGAAAGTGGCAGAGCGGATTGACGACTTGTTACAAAAGGATAAACTAGTCGAGAAACCGAGAAAATCAATAGTGCCGGGAGGGTTGCGGGACGCGCCGAAAGGAGAAATGGTTCGTTTGAAAAGAAGAAAACAACAATAAGCAACGTGTTCGCGCAGAATAACCATTGCTGTTTGTGTGTTCAACATCATGTGCAAGTGTTTGTAAAACTGTCCGCATGGACCGTCGCGGGAAAGGGTTCGTGTGCGGGACAGGTCCGCCCAGGAAAGAGCAACCGCAAGAAACACTCGCGCGTGCGAAAGGTCCGCGTGGGAAATAAGGTCCAAGTGACAAAAGTGCGTCACGGAAAAGGACCCCGCGCACTGCCTGTTTTAAAGACCCGCCCGTAAAAGCTACCCGCTGGAAAGTTCTGTAAATCGTTGGTCACCATGTAATGTCGATTTACACTACTGCTGGAAAATGGACTCTGGAACTGGAATTGGAACTCTGGAAATAAAAAAAAACAACGTACATGTGTGAGATTTGAGTGAGGAAAACTGTACCGATCGAGCGAAGAGTGAAAATCAAATAAAAACGTTTCAGCAGTCGTCGTGCGTCGACTCGGAACCGGCGATGTGCGTCCGAATTGCAGCGTTCGGCGAAAACGTCTGCCAAGACGTGGAGTTTTCGAAGCTTTGCCGAAAAAGCTGCCAGTTATGCGGAGGTTTGCAGTCATATTTTGCGTCGTGTGAATTTCGAAACAGTGCCTGTGTGTTGCTCTTACTTTTTTACCTAACGTGTGGTTTTTGTTTCTTCGAAGCACACGCACGTCGACAGTGAGGGTGGCGAATGTGTTCGAGAAATCAAAGGTTCCCCTTTTGCTCATCAATTGTACGGAATGGCCGATTAAACATGGCAGCTTTTTTCAGGATGCAAGGAGCGCGCGAAATTTGAATGAAAGAAAAAAGACGTTCAGAAACCCAATTGCCCAATTGTCTGTAAAATTTGTCTTGTTAAACGTGTCTTTTTAAACAAATTGATTCTTCGTGCTCTGCTGTTTATTCTTTTTCACTTGCACACACGATTGGGAATTATCTTGGCATTTTTGAAAAAGACAACTCCTAGTCTGCGATTGATTCCGCCTTGATGTAGAATACAAGGACTGCCTTATTTATTCGACCATCCTGTATGACCGCGCAGAGCGAGCGTGCGATTTCGTTCAAAATCATGGTGTTTTCGCATATTCCCATAACGATTTTCATTCAGCGAGAGCAACGCCGATGCCGGAAGTTCCCCTCGTTCCGATCCGCGGCACGGTGCCAAGCGGCTGTAAACTGGAGCAAATGCCGGAGTGCACGAAGAACAACGACACTGCGAAGATGGCGATCGCAACGAACATCACGACAACATTGAATGCAAACGACACCGATGGTGACCTGTTGTGGTATCACCATCCGAAGCATTACGATTGTCTCGCGATAAGAGCGAGCCGCTGCGAGTACGAGAGCGAACATCAAACGAACGCGTATCGGACGTATCACGAGTGCTCGGAGACGTGCATGCCAAGTCGGTGGCATGGGGGTTGGCGAAGAACAGACATAAGGGATTTGTTTTAAAATACAGTAGTACAGTGTCAACTACTGCCGTAATCCTATGCAGTGGCACTTTTTGTGCTTGATGCCAAGTGAGCCGCATTTTATTCGGGTATTCTTGTTTGAAAAAGGGAACACTAACGATGGATATAACGGACACAATCATGGTCGTATTTTTTAGTGAAGAAAAGCAAACATATGCAGACTGTGCAGACGCAGTAATCGACGTGCGTGAACGAGCTTTCTCGCGCTTCAAAGTCAGCGTGTATTCGTTCTCAGAGGACGCACCAACGTGTTCGGGTGATAGCGAAGCGGCGCAAGACGAGCGAGGCCGCGTGATCGTCTGCAGTGGGCCGGGTCGGCAGAAATGCCCGCGCGACACCGTGTGCACCCGTGGGGCGTTCTTTTCGGTCTGCTGCGACGCACGGCAACAAGGTTTGGGGGTGGAAATGAACGAAAATGGCTGGCGCTGTTTTCGAACAACATTTCGAAAATCTGGATTTTTCACTTTCGTCCTGAAACTCAATGCGCGCATAGATATGCGCACAGTTTCATGCGTGACGCTGGAATTCAAAATCGGCTAAGTGATCCGAGTCTCCTAAACAGGGCCGAGTCACCTAATGGAGCGATTTTGAATTGCCATATTAAAAGTGTGTAGTTTCCTGTCACGTCTGCAGGCAAACCCATTGAGTCGCAGGGTCAAAAAAATATTGACAATAAAATGTGCGCGTGTGCCTGCAGAGCTCTACCGCAAAGTGTACCGGCCGAATTGTCCCGGCGGCCGCCCGGTGACCATCCGTCTTGATGACGACCTTTCAAAAACGCTGATTGGCGCGAAATGCGAGCACGAGTTCTGTCCACCGCACGTGTCCACGTGCCATCAGACGGAGACGCTCGCGTACTGTTGTTATCACAAGACAAATGGACGTGCTGGATGAAAACGGCCCGTGGTACAGTAGGCTTGTTTAAATCTGTCATTTTTTTGAAGAATACAGAGCATATGCGAGTATTTCAGTTACAGTAAGAAGAGCGAATGCAACTGGATGCGAACAGCCCATTCGTGCGCTAAATGTATGTTTTCTTGCGACTTCCATATCGTTCCTTCTTCTTTCGCGAGCTCTGTGGACTGCGAAAAAAGGTGACAGGTTTAAACGGACATGCTGTATATTAGAATTTGTTTGTATCGAATTAGAATGGAACAGGTTTGTAACTGTAGCGAGAATGTACAGCGGATAGGATAGACGCACACACCCACGCCGAGAATACTGCAGTGAATGAAACAAATCGCAGTCAACATTGTCACTTTTTTCCGTGCGTTTTGTTCACATTACTCATGATTGACGATCCGTATGAATGTATCTTCATTTATTTTACTTCTTTGGAGCTACATTTTGTAAAGTTTGCTGGTGATTATAAAAAACTGTCGTTCAGATAAGACATATGTTTTCTTATATTAAACGGAGGATTTTTTCACTAAGCAGAAAGATACGCTATCAATACAATAAGAACAACAAGATAACAATTCACAACAAAGAAATTGAAAACACCAATTTTTGGCAAAAATTGCTGAAACTTTACAAGAACAAATCACCGTTTGTTATGCTTATCATACTTGCACAATTCATGCATCAGCACAATATAAACATTGAGCAATGGCCGTAATTGGCTGCCCGCATTCCCACTCTCACTCAGGTTTCAGTCAAACGGCTAAGTTGTGTGCAAACGGTCTGAACAACCAATGTTTCGACGGGTCTTCAGTGCAACCAACAATTTGGTATTGAACGTGTTAGATTCAAGTTTTTCTTTGTTTTGTCATCGGAGTTTGCTCAAACCATAAAGTCCTGCTCATCTTGATGTAGCACACCAACTTCCGTGCGTTCATGTGCCGCATTCCGAAATTCATTGGCAACGTGGTCGCGGTGACTGAAATATAATAGGCATGCGGTATGCAAAGAAACGCATCATAAAACATACCTATATGTTTTAGAAACGTTAAAGTTAAGCAGCAGAAACACGAGCACTACTATGCCAGTTCCGGTGTTTCGAAGCTGCCCAGTTCTCAATTTAATCAACACAAACATCCGTCTAAAAACAATTGAGCGGAGCCTGCTCGGCCGTGTTCTTCGTACGCTGCACAGACCAAATACAGCAACGATGAAACATGCACAGTAGCGCGATGCGCGAAACTGGCGCGCTTTTCCGTGAGCCCATCACAACGTTACTCCAGGTTGAAAACGTTGGCTATGGCACGGCACATGTTCAATATGAATCATATGCCATCGCACACCATATGCACGGGTCTGATATAGTGTGTCGACGGTGGCCAAATCGTCAAGTGACCGGTCATATTGCTCCGTCTACACTCACTCAACGCGCACAAACAGCCGCTCCAGCCGCTTCTGGTTGCCCGTGTTCAGGCGTCTGCGAACGTGCAAATACGGATTGCTGTAGTTGACGGCCACGTCCGGGCGGTCGTGTTTCGTGGCGCTTCTCTCCATGGTGCTGTTGGTCGTGGTCTGCTCCGTCCGCAGCTCCGGTGGTGTGCGATTGCGGTTGTTGTTCCGTTTTGATCGTTTGAACGCTGGAAGTCACTCATGGAATAAAGCTGAGAGACGAAAACTGAAAAAACT
Organism: Theristus sp. LFF4_11; assembly: GCA_030248135.1. Taxonomy (NCBI): domain Eukaryota; kingdom Metazoa; phylum Nematoda; class Chromadorea; order Monhysterida; family Xyalidae; genus Theristus; species Theristus sp. LFF4_11. Next base: position 19,030 of record JASANC010003348.1, on the reverse strand, counting down.
TATTGGCGCCCGCCCACACAGTGCCAGCGTTGCTCAGATTGAGCCGTTGATCCGATGAACTAAACACAATTTGACCGCCAAAAAAGAACAAACCTTGCATGTTTGCTATGTTACAAGCTAGTTGGTTTAGCTGCAAGACAAAGCGGCTAATCAGCACGACTGACTTGGGAACACAAGTCAACCCAAGTAATCTGTTCTGTTTACCTGCGGTGAAACGTCTCCAGCATCCTTTCAGATTTTCATCTTCATCTTCAGACGCATCAGAATCGGAAGCCTACAATTCAAAAATTGCTCATCCAATGATTTTAAAAGGCGGGGGCAAAAAAACAAAAGATCTTGTGACTGCAGTGAGAGAAAAACTTCATAAGACAGGGTCTCCACAACTCAGATTTTAAATGGTTCCTATTTTAAAATTTAGTCTGTAATTCACCCGTTTTACCCATTTACCCGGTCTGTCCACCATACACCCGTGTATTCACTTGTGTACCCGCTATTTTTACCCATTTCGCTCGATGTAACCGTTGCACCCATTTGACCGGTTCACCCTTTTACCCAACTACATAACTAAACCGAACTGACCGACGTCGCATGACTGACGCTGTATCGTTGTATTTCCTGCATGTATTCCTCGTCCTCTTCCACAGCCCGTTTGTGGTCTTCGCCAATTGCGCGCAGCATCTGCAGTAAAAGACGCGTTCTAACGTACGAACACATTACAAGCATCGACCAAGCCTTCACATCAGCGCAGTAGTGGTGTTTTACATTACATTACTCAGTTTTTCTCGAATGGAATGGACACCATTCGAATGGAAACAACTGCAAACGACAAAAAAAAACGGGACACAGCATAAAGTCGTTTTACTGGCACCTCCGACTGAATCTCCGGGTTCGGCGTGCCATCCTGTAATCGGCGTCCATCAATCGAGCGGGGCCGGATCTTCTGATTGTGGTACTCACTGTTGTCGATTGTGTCTTTGTGGTGGTGCCTGTTGTGCCGATGCTGGCGTTTATGTTTGCCCTTACTTTTACTACGCGATTTGCGTGATTTCTTGCTAGTCGGCATTTTTTTTTCGTCGGTGGAAGACTGAAAACTATAAATCGAACTTTCTGTAGTCTAAACATGAAGAATAACAACAACAAAGAGAGGCTAGTTTTAAAAAACCCCAAAAAGTCTACACGTTTTTAACCATTAGCTTTCAGTGTGTTCTGTCACTTTGGTAATTAGACTGAACGCAACTGTGAAACCACTTTTATAGGTACGGTTGTCTGGCCCCATCTGGCAGTGCAATGCCAATTTGACTGGCACCTGCCCAGACCAATGTCCCGCACAAAAACCGCCAAAGCTAAAAATCAATACTGACGCAGCCGTTTCACTGTGCGATAGATGTGATGCCTGAAATGTGCTGGCAGGGCACAGCAGAAAGCACGGTTTGCTAGAACAAATGAAACTTCATTTTTTTATTCAGAGGGATTTAATGATCTTCATTGCAATAAAGGTGCATTCATGAAACCATATTTAGTGACCGCGTAGCTATGTTTTAACACAGCTACGCGTCATTAAATAGTGTTTTATGAATGCCGCTAGCTTGAGCCGATCCCGACCAGAAATCGTGCAAACGCGGCGAGACCACCCCTGTTTCCAATGTTTTTTACAGAGACATGTTTTTTTCTTTATTATCCACGAACGTGATGTAACATTGTATTGTCGTTGTTTTTTTCGACACCAGAAATATTAACAGGCAATAATAATTTCTAACACCCATAAAGACGTGACTGTGAACGGAAGATAGAACACAAACAATTTTTTACAACAAAACAGTCGTTCCAGATTTTTTGATTTGAACAGAGTTATACTGAAAATTTAGGAACCAACAAATCAGAAGAAAGAATTGAAAAACAATATAACAAACAGCACAGGATGTGGTTGTTGTCGAAAATTCTTTCAAAACAACATCAGGTTACAAAATAATTCAAAAAAACCATTTGAGTAAAAAATGAACAGCCAACAGTCAGTCAAGCTGAAATCACGCACGGGCCTGTGCCTTTTAGTCAAAAAATTTACTTTCTTTCACGAGCATGACGTGTGCGAAAAAGAGCCAATCAGCAGAATGCACAAGCAAATTAAGTTCGACTGTACGGCTGCGACTTCAAAAAATCTTCCAAAATCCGAAAAATTCAATGGTGGCATACACTAATAGCAAAAAATACACACAGAATCCATTCTGAAAACCAATTTCAATCCGTGCAAAGTTCCTGGATGAATCTCGGTGCAATTCCCGAAAAACCAGTGCTGATTGGGTAGTTTAACCGAAGCCAAATCAAACGAACCAGTCAACACAGACATAGGAATCTACTAGCCTGAACAGAAACGTTTGCACCAAAAAAACAAACAAACAAGCAAACAACCAACAACAACAACAACAACAACAACAACAGCCTCTACAAATAACCACAATCACTAAAATGAAATCAACCGCTCGAAAAGTCATCCAAATCGCTCGATCGATTTTATCAAATTCATCGCAATTTTTCCAAAAAACAGACAGAACATCAATTTCAGAACAATTGTCCGGCGGGTCCACCCGGCTGTGGCTGCGACGTGAACGCAGGATGCAGCGGCACGGTCGCTTTCAGGGCGACCGGGAATAATTGGTGGTAATTGTTGACGGGCACGTAGTTCGCAGTGATCACTTTGCCTGCGATTGGAGCAGCGAAATGGACTCGTTTGTGCGAGAAGAGAACAGTTTGGGAGTTCAATGAGAACAACAAAACCTGAACAGCGGAGTGTTCGTTATTCGTCAGAAGCGAAAGCGAAAACGAACAGTCCTGGTCTAAAGACTGCAGCCATAAAGACTATAACACGAAGTAATGTTGCACACAGTCAAACAACCAACAACACCTGCGATATTACCGCAGCGGCGTGTGTCAGTGTTAGATTGCGACTGCATTTCGGTTTCGGATAACAACATTCAAGAAAAAACCCTTTCCCAGCAACCTGCAAACCATCGGCCGTGCAGCGAATTGACGGACGCGACGGCGGACGCGACGGAGGGACATTTGACGTAGACGTTGCCCTCGGACGACTGCTTGTCCACGTAGACGTGCAGCACGCCGCCGTGCCGGTTGCACTCCTCGATCACGTCGTCGCTGATGTCAACCTCCCAGTTCGGCTCCGTCTCTCTGCGAACGCAACAAAACACACGCGGTTAGCTAGACACGTGAAACAGGAAATAAACACACACGTGTAGAAAAAGGTGAAACGGGAATTCGCTGATTCGCCGTCAGTGTAGACACGTACTTGATACAGAGAGAGGACAGAGGATTATCAAATCAAACATAAAACGTGGTGGTGTCCCCAGGAGGACAGAGCGGGGCTTAGAGAGGCTGTCCAACACCCGTGAAACGCTTTCGCTAACGGGCAGCTTAGCCGTCCTTCCAAAAAAAAACACCAAACCATTGGGAGTTGAGTAGCGTCGGGTTTCTTCAACCGATAGTGGGGAATCTCTTCAAATGAGAAACACAAAACGAGTGAAATATTCAAGCTTCCAACCGCACGAAGATTGTGCTAAGCTGCAAATTGAAAATCGGAATAACGCGTTTATCAGCTGTTGGAAAACGATGCCATCGTCATACGTCACACAGGCTTTGATTTGTTCTCTCCCAAAACCATCACGCACATTCTTTTGTCGCGCTGTCCCAATTTCCAAAAAAACCACCAAAACAATTTGCACGAACTTCTGCGGGTCGAACATGTTTGAGAGCATGAAGCATTGCGTTGCGATCGCTGGTGTCGCGTTCTGCTGTGGCGTCGGGTGCGTCAGCGAGAGCACTTGCTGCGCCTGCGAGGGCAGCGCCAGACCGGTGCCTGAAGGAGAAAGCGGCACGTCGAAAACATGCACATTCCCGACGCCAAGTGGACAGGGAAGCCGCTTCCAGTTTTTATGTGCGTCTTCCGCATTTTTAGATGATATTTGCTAGATACAGACTGGAGCACAAAGTTGAGCGGCACAGTTGTGTGCAAAGAAACGTATATGCGATTAAGAACACCAAAAGCTCTGAAATATACCTATTGTGTGCACTCATGCATTTGAATTTGATATACCGTTGGTTGGTTGAGACCGATCAGCGAACCCAAAAGTAGTTAATCAACTGATTGTCTACGATCTGCAAATCGAATATGACGGACTAACCACCAGTGGCTCGCCATAATCACAACGATTGTCAACAATAAAAAAACCCAGCGAGATAAGAGCCTGAAAACCACACAACACCGCGCGACCACGGTGCACGCACCTTCAGCGAGTTTCGCCATCAGCTGCAGCCGTCCGGCGGTGCCGAGGTCGACGCCGGCCCTGTCCATCTCGTCGGCGTCCATGTTGCGCGCGCCACCGCCGCCGCCGCCGCCCGTGCCCCCGCCGCTGTTCGGCTCGTTCACGTGGCCGACCTTCATCGGTCGACCGGCCAATTCGAATCCGTTCAGTTGGTCCATCGCGCGCTTGCCGTCCTCGGCGCTGCGGTACTGCGAAATGAAGGCAGGGTGCAGTTGGTGTTCTAGTGGATATTGTTCAATAGTTGTTTTGTTGCGGTTTGGTGGTTTAGTTTATAATAGCCCATATTGTGGCACTTGTCAGACTGAAATGACGTCATGGACTATGAAAGACGCGGTTGTTCATCCACAGGAAACCGCGACTTTCAGTTTCACTGATCCGACCACGTGAATGGATGAGCACCATACTGTGCTCTGTGCATGACTATGACAGACAAAATGACGCCACTTTGATCCGACAGGTATGAAAAATGTGCAGTACAATTCGACTGCTTCAATGTAGAATTTCAATTTGCTGATATTGACTGCGTACGGCGCAGTAACACATTCGGAGCTTTTTCTTTTCATGATTTTTAGGTAGTTGTTTGAACTAAAGAATATTTTTTCTTAAGCTAAAATAAAATTTGCCAAAAGCAAATCGTCAAAACGAATCACTCACTGTAACGAATCCATAGCCACGTGACACTCCTGACTCGTCACGCATCAGTTGTAATGATTCAATCTGTATTTTTTTGGAATGGTTTATTTATTTATTTTGTCGATGAACACAACGAACGGAACGACAGGCTGCTGTGCAATGGCAACTCTCCGCATCCGGTCTCTCTCGCCACGATTTCACTGCCGACCTAACGACCCTCCCCCAATAATTTGGGGAGTGATGGTGCGTGCCTCCGTCGGAAGCTGAGCTCCGTGGCATTCCGGCAGGTGCTCCTGGCGTCCCCGCATCACAGCGGCGCTAAACGCGTACCATTTGTCGCAGAGCTCGCAGGAAAAGCAGCCATATGACTGTCATGCAGCTCTCGGCGCAACACCGAGTTGGTGACGAGTTACAACACTCACAAGGCGAGACACAACAACAACCCTCCCCTAACTGATCTGTTGCAATGCAACACAACTTCGTTCTGTCGTTCAACCAGTTCCGTTCACTTTCCAAAAATTCCACCGGACGATCACATTCACAAGCACTGAAGGAAGATCGTGTCCAGACCAAATACGATTCACCCGTTCGGCAAAATATCAGCACTCGACTCAATGTGGCACTTGACGTTTCTTCCGATGTCAGAGGGTTCAGAGACCATAAAACGATCGCCAGACTTCAGAGATCATAAAACGATCGCAAATTCTGGCTCAGCCTGCACACAAACCACCAGCTCACCCGTCCGAACGGCTCGAAAATGCCGCGCAACATGTCCTCGGTGATGTTGAAGTGCAACGAGCCGATGTACAACCGCAGCGGGCCTTGTTGCGGCGTGGCCGTCTGAAAGCCGGTGACGCCGCCGACGGTGCCCGTGGCCGCTCGATTGCGCTCCGCCTGCGTCGCCTGAATCACCAAGGGCGCCCCGAGCAGCTTCTGGCCGTTCAGACCGATCGCCTGCGAAATAGAAAAAAACAGATATGACGCAAATACAACAAGAGCAGAAAGCACCGTGATGGACGAGTGTTTCGAAACTAAGCACAGGCAGGCATTCTCTGCAGTGCAAGAATCGTTTTACAGATACAGAAAGAAACGTTTTCTTGAAGAATTTTTATTGGTTTGCTCTCATCGCAAATCAAATCACGGATTGGAAGGGTTGAAGTGCTGCAGTGCCGATTGGACGATCGTAGACTAGTGAATGAAGCGGCAATCTACCACCCACGTGGCCTGAGTGGTAGCGCGTTAGACTCTTTTGTGTCTGTGCGTCGGGGGATCGAGCCCCGCCGAGGGGTGTATAGGCACTTAATGACAAAGAAAACTCGATGGGCGCCCTACTCGACGGCGTTCTGGTTTAGTCCTGGCGCTTCGTCCGAGCGAACGCCATTGTGTTCACCTACCAGCGGCACCGCCTCGACGTCCCAGAACTCCACATAGGCGATGCCCTTCGAGCGTCTCGTCTTGCTGTCCGTGATGATGCGCACGTCGCGCACCTTGCCAACACTCGAGAAGAACTCCTGTGCAATGGGGGATTGCGGTTATAAAAAACAACAACAACAAGGATAGCGATATAAAAACGCTCGGGTGAATGCAGAACAAACCAAACAGGACAGATCAAGCTGGGCTGAAAATGAGTTTTGTGATGCTACTGGTGATAAATGGTCAGTCAGCACTTTTAAATCTCATGCCGGACTGCACTGCTTTTCCATTGCATTGCAACACGTGATGATCATAATGGAAGAAGCACGTGCACCGTGATAACTCACACGTGAACCGTTAAAAAAACGAACCCAGCAAATCCATTGACCACTACGCCAAACTCAAACGGTCAACCAGTCCCAGTCTCAAACCTCCAACTCTCGTGGCCGCGTGCGATGCGAGAGTTGCATCACGAAAATGGTGCGTGCGTCCCGCTCCTCGAGCGACATGTCGCGCTTCGCCGAACGCGGCGGACTGTGACGCGGCGTGAACGGCATCCTGAACACAAACAGTGAATTTGTGGTCGCTTTTTGGAGTTGCTCCACTATTTCGGTCAGGGAGACGTTTTATTCCGCTACAGCCACGCAATCAGCTCAGCATAGGCAGGGGAGTCGTGAAATAAAACCGGTTAGTCTTTTAAAACCTATTATTTTGAGTTTCCAAACGCTCCAGAATTTTCAGCCACCTCAAAAAGCCGACCTAAAAGCCTAAAAAATGCCCCAGATGTTGTTGGAATTCACAAACCGGTGATTGTCGGTCGGTGTCCGCCCGCCTTTCGACGCATTGAGTTTTGGAATGATTTTGGAAACCTTTCGAATTTCCCGCCGAGCCACCCTCCCCAAACCAAACACACAGAAACGTGCCCCCCCCCCTCACTCACACATCGCGTCGTTCCGGTCCGGGCAGACGACGCGGCGGCGGTGCGTCCGTCCAGTCCCTGCCGGCCGGGTAGCCTCCTCTCCTCGGCGGCGACCACCCGCCGCGACGGCCGATCGGCGGACTCGGCGAACGACGCCGCCGGAACGAGTCACCACGATCGCGGGGACTGCGACTGCGGCGGACACGCGGACTGCGAGAGCTGCAGAAAAGTTCGTTGCGAAATCCATCCTGGTATTTTATATATTGTTCGTGGCAATTATCAACTTTGGTACGGAATGACCGAATAAACATGGCAGCTTTTTTTCAGGATGCAAGGAGCGCGCGAAATTTGAATGAAAGAAAAAAATCGTTGAGAAACCGAATTGTGTGTCAAATTTGACGTGTTTGTTAGCTAATTGATTATTCGCGCCATTCTGTTCATTCTTTCTCCGTTGCACACACGATTGGGAATGATTTTGGCATTCTTGAAAGACAACACTCCTAGTCTGCGACTGATTCCGCCTTGATGGAGAATACACGGACTGCCATATTTATTCGGCCATACTGTGGAGAGAGACGGTTGGTGATAGTGAATTCGTTGTTATTTCGTCTCCAAAAAGGCTCCGAGTGGCGATTTACTACTGGACCGGAGAGCAACGCAGACTTACAGAGAAACGAGCACAGCATTGGGAGAGTGCGTATAATTGCAGTTAGATAATCGCTGTAGGGCGGCTTCCAACAAAAATTCTAATGGCTGACTCTTTTATGGAAGGCACCACAACGGAATGGAACGTTTGTTCGCAAATCTTTTTTGCGGTGGTTTTCTGATTCATTCTTCAAAAAAGTAAATAAAAAGTGATCAAGTCATCAAAAAGAAAGCCGACGTACCGCCTTCGGCGTGGACTGCGCGATCGGCTCCTGCAATTGCAGAAACATTTTTTATAACTTCATCAGGTCAAAACAACTGGTAAGAACACGTAACAGGTATGGGTATGGTAAGAAGCAAACAAGTAACTCACCGCTTTCGGTCGCGATTTTTGCTGCGTGAGCGGCTCCGTTTGCTGCGTTTGCGATCGCTGAAAAGAAAAATAGGAAACGTTTTGCCAAGGAATTCAAAATTGCGCACATGTGCGACTACACAACGCTCTTGAGCAGTGTGCATGACCGGCACGTTTCGTTTTTTCGTTTCCTAGCTGACTTCAAACACAGGCTTTTTTGACTGTTTGATTGTGTGCGCTGTTTGGGAGTAGAGTGATCGATTGGTTGGTTTCAACGCTGAAATCAGAGCAGCAGCAGTGCTCTTCCACAAGCGGTTGGCCGTGTGCCGCAATGTCTCGGGCATTGTCGTTGCATTCGTGCAGTGGCGCATTTCTTCGCCATCGCGTCGTTGTTCGCGCATGCCTGGAACTGTCTCTCATCTCGTTGGTCAGTTTTTCATCCACCACGCCACATACCTTCCTCCATCAGTTGCTCAATGTCGCGCAGAGTAACGACAGCCACACCCGAAAGGAGGGGGCGGGGCGACAGGCGGCAGCTGGCCCCACCCATCGGAGGCTTCTCGCACTCTTCTCGAGGTGCGTAGGAGACACACGCAACAATCATTGTGTGAGTGAATTCTACAACATACGCAACACATTCATTCTGGAGCAGAGGTCGCGAAACACAATAAGAGAGAAACACGAGTAAAACTGCAATGTGAGCTTGCCCGATGACCACAATCAGCGAGTGCGATTAATGTAATCAACACGAGAAAAGTGTATGTTTTTCCGGATTTTTGTACCCTTAAAAGTGGCGTTGTTTTCAAGGTGAGTTTTGATCGCAAAAACAACGTACGAAATAAGCAAAATTATGAACTTGGCTGTGTTACTGAATAATGTTTGCTGGGATGGGCGAGGCAGTGACTTTTGCACAGTCGCATCAACAGAGAGAGAGGTACCTAGAAATAAAATTAGGAAAAAGGTGAGAAAAAAATGGCAGCTCTTGTGTGTGTTGTGCGCGCACCCGTGCCGGGTCGACAGCCTGAAATATGAGACGCAGCGCTTTACAAACCATCTCAGAATGACAGTCAGGCAAATCGGTCTAGTTTCGCCGATATTTTCCAGCTCTCAAAATTTCAACAGAAATGTCAACGTTCCATTGCACAAATGGAAATAGAGAGAAAACAAAACAAAACAGAACAATGTGAGTTGCATGAGGTTTTTGCAATAATTTTTATATACCAACCAACCAACCTACCCGGCACACGAGCGTGATCTGTGGCAAACGAAATCAATCAACGCAATCAATTATCTACAAGAAAAATACAGAACAACAGTGACGGAACAATGAAAGTCGAAACTCATCATTTTGTCTTTTTGTGGACACTTTGTTACACTTGCATAATTGCTTGTTTTCCAAATAATGCAACTTTCAACTTTTTTCAAAACAAACTCTCCAAACTTGTTCAGAGATAAACATTCTGAAGCCACAGAGATTTCAGCAAAACTTAAACCAGCAGAACGAAGCCAGAGATTTTTCAATATTAAATAATAAAAAAACAAATGGAGGGAGATTGTTTTAAATTTAAAGAGCACAAAAAGCCAATTGAGAAAATTGTTACCTGACACCACACGACCCACATAACCCACCGGTCTTTATCTTTGTCGCTTTTCCGTTTTGATGAGCTTCCTCCGCTTTTCTCTTTCTCCGCGGCGTCGTCGCGCCCATTTTCATCTTTCACTTTCGACTGAAATAAATAAAATACAACTTCATTCAAGATAAAGAATCGGGATTCCAATTCAAGTGTGCGCGACTTAACGAGCACCCGAAACAAAAACTAACAATCGTATACAAAAAAAATCAGGAGCTGATGAACACACAAGCAAAGCAGTTCAACGCATACGCAGAACGCACAACAGAAACACAAACGTTTTCTAATTTTTTCTCAAACGCCTGCTCCAACATTTCGTCAACGTCGTCGTCGCCAGCCATTATTTTCTGTCTTCTTTATTTCTTACTTTCGATAGATTAGAATTCAATAGCCCAAGTGCACGTGCACGCGCTGTTTCTGAAATTTTGATGATTTCAAGAATTGGCATAATTTCCAGTACCGTGGGCCCAAACAAATTTTCGAAGGGGGGGTATGGTGCCGTGGGGGGGGGGGGGTGCCGACCAAAAAGTGAGGGGGGGGTCCAACCTATGGTAACGTGGGACCCCCCCAGGGGGTCCCATGGGGGGGGGGTGCATTTTTTCAAAATTTTCTGTGGGGGGGTCCAGCCACCCCCCCACCCCCCATGAAATTTTTTCGCTTAAATTTTAAAGGAAAAACGCTAAATTTAGCTGCAAAATCTTTGAAATTACAATGAAGATGGTCAAGTTATCATATATTCAGCTTATATTATAGACTTTATAGACAAAAAATCATGATTTTCGAAAAAAATTTAGGGTGTGCAGAAAATTTTGGGGGGGGTCTCCGCCAGACAAAATTTCATGGGGGGTGTGGGGGGGTGTCGGCCAAATTTTCGAGGGGGGGGGTCCGATGGGGGGGGGTGCCCGGTTTTTTGTCTAGGGGGGGGGGTGGCACGGTGCCCTAGGGTTGTTAAAAAAAAAACAAAAATCGTCATTTTTGTTAAAAAAAAAAATTTTTTTTTAAAAAAAAAAATTTCAAAAATCAAAGTTGTCCTAAATCAATCAGGGAGTCCGAAGAACCACATATGATATGCAAGCGCCTCCCGAATGACTCCCATATGACGGAACTTTGCAGATTTTGTTTTGGTGACCTCAATTACCCCTTTTCCAAACCGTCACCATGCCTCTTCTTGTGTTTTGACCTCCAAAACGTCACTAATTGTCCCCAGCTAAACTAATGCTAAAGTGAAGACAAACATACCGCCTTGAAATTCGATCAATTCTTCTGATGGTGTTGCGACGACACGACACGAAGCAGCAAGCAACCAGACAACGTAGCGCTTGCAAACGGAGCAGCGAGCACAATCGGACGCTCTGCGAGGCGAATCGTCACCTTATCTGCATCGGAAATGGTAGGCCAAGCTTTGGGACGCTCAAAAACTTCATCGCAGATGTTGTCGTAGCCTAAAATCAGTCGGTAAAACGGCCCAAAATCGACTGCTAAAGGTTTTACGAGGTATAATCAAAGAAAATTTTTGTTGAACTTTCGAAAAATTTTGCCAAAATTGAGGTTTTCAGAGCATATTAGAGGAAAATTTTTCGAATTTTTTTTAAAAAAAAAATCGGCATTTTTGTTTTTTTTTTAATCACTTTTTTTTTAAAAAAAAAATTTCATTTTTGTTTAACAACCCTACTAGGGTTGTTAAAAAAAACAAAAATCGTCATTTTTGTTTTTTTTTTAATTTTTTTTTTAAAAAATTTCAAAAATCAAAGTTGTGCTAAATCAATCAGGGAGTCCGAAGAACCACATATGATATGCAAGCACCTCCCGAATGACACCCGTATGGCGGAACTTTGCAGATTTTGTTTTGGTGACCTCAATTACCCCTTTTCCAAACCGTCACCATGCCTCTTCTTGTGTTTTGACCTCCAAAACGTCACTAATTGTCCCCAGCTAAGCTAATGCTAAAGTGAAGACAAACATACCGCCTTGAAATTCGATCAATTCTTCTGATGGTGTCGCGACGACACGACACGAAGCAGCAACCAGACAACGTAGCGCTTGCAAACGGTGCAGCGAGCACAATCGGACGCTCTGCGAGGCTAATCGTCACCTTATCTGCATCGGAAATGGTAGGCTAAGCTTTGGGACGCTCAAAAACTTCATCGCAGATGTTGTCGAAGCCTAAAATCAGTCGGTAAAACAGCCCAAAATCGACTGCTAAAGGTTTTACGAGGTATAATCAAAGAAAATTTTTGTTGAACTTTCGAAAAATTGTGCCAAAATTGAGGTTTTCAGAGCATATTAGAGGAAAATTTTTCGAATTTAAAAAAAAAAAATCGGCATTTTTGTTTTTTTTTTAATCACTTTTTTTTAAAAAAAAATTTTCATTTTTGTTTAACAACCCTAGGCCGGCCCCCCCCAGGCCCCCCCCTAGAACAACTATGCTGATAATTTCACCAAAAAAAACAAAATCCAACAAATCAAATTGTGCTTCAATCAATAAAATAAAATAAAATAAAACGAAAATAAAAACAAAAATAAATTTCCATTCGAACCAAACCAAACCAAACCAAACATTCAACCAAATACCAAAGAACGAAACCACAACCAATCAAAAAGAAAATGATTTTATTTATTTTTCTCTATTTTAGATTTTTACACTTTTTAAAGCATTTGAGTAAAAATTGAAAGAATTGTGAATTTTTCTTTCTCATTTTCAATTCTAAAAGCAGCGCAGCAGTAGGGTTGTTAAAAAAAACAAAAATCGTCATTTTTTTTAAAGAAAAATTAAAAAAAAAAATTCAAAAATCAAAGTTGTGCTAAATCAATCAGGGAGTTCGAAGGTTGGCCTGCTTTATTAAAAACCGCTCCAGATAAACCACGCTCTGTCGAAAATTTTTTCTGAAGGTAGCAGACAAATGGTAATTAGAAGGAAAAACGAAGAAAAGACAGGAAAAGAAAAGGCTTCGCTTGTGATTGTGATGTGCTGGCGATTGCATTTTGCTTTTTTGTGTTTGGTTTGGTTTTTTGAATTGTTGACCTGAAAAAATGAGTGGAATCAAAACAGCAAGTGGAGTCGAACGAACGACGACATTTTGCACCTTCAGTAATCGAACTGAATTGAATTGAATCGGTCAGTTTCAATTCCTTCCAACTTCCAACAGGCAGCAATAACAGCGAAGTCAGTTCATTCAATCAAAAGTCTGAAGACGTGAAGAGTCGTTGATTTGGTTCTTTTGGAGAGAAATCAGAGCGAGCGACGAGACGAGCTGCGCATCATCATTCATCAGTGAACTGAAATGGCTATGGCATTGGCAATATGATTGAGTGATGAGCGTTGAACTGAGCAGTGACGACTGACGTTACGATTTTGTGGATCCTGCCCAGTTCGACGCTTGTTTTCTCAACCATAAAAATCGAACATTTTTATAAGGAGAGGATTCATCAGCTTCATGTCCAGCACTCAAGTCAATAACTGTGTGAGTTGGCGGTTCGACTGATATTGATCGACGTCGGATCGATTGTCAGTGGCTTTGCTTTTGCTGTCCAGTGCAGGTGATGACGACAAACGGAACCAACCAAGCGGTAAAGTCGAGAAGGTGGTTTGTTTGATTTGCTGACCAAAACTCTGAGCTGCTCGGTAGTGTTAAAGAATCATGGACAGGCGAGTCTCGCTTCAAAGTTGAATTTTTTTGCTCAAACGCTCCAGTTATGCTTCTGAGTGTGCTGGCATGGGATGCAGGAGCGCGCGCAGCAAGTGCACGGATTTTTTATTTTTGTTCAAACCCTTCAAATCTAATCTCAGCACATTCAGGAAAAACTAAATGTGGCGCTTGAGTGAAAAATTTCACCGTTTTGGGCAGACCCCACTCTGCAGCATGTCGTTGTCGGCGCAAGTGGCTGCCGTTTTGAACAAGAACACTTCAGTTATCAAGCACAGTTGAGCAAGTGATTGCTGAGCTGGCCTCCAAACTGCTGGCACATGAAGCCATTGTGCAATCTGTTATTGTTCAGAGACTCTGATCATTTCAGTAATTTCGAATTGTCGCGTCAAGCATAACTTTGATTTCCTGTGTTTTCATGCATTTCAGTCGCAAAACTCCAAAACAACATAATAAGCTCATGAGTTCGTGAACTTTGTGACTGAAAAAAGCAACGTTTGCAACGCTCCGGAGGGGCGAAGACGAGTTGCTGGCGTTTGCGACCGAAGTCGCCGGTTCCCCTCCAAGGAAGCGCCAGCGTCGAAACCTTGTGATAATCATTGAGATCTTGTGCGAAGGTACTTCTGTCACCACACATTGTGCTTATTTACTGTCGCTGCGGTTTGCAGCGGATGAATTGGTGTTAAATTTGTTGAACGCAAGATAAAAACTCAAATCTTCATCTGTGAAAATTCGTTTGCTTTTCAGTTGCTGTGTGTGTTGCCCTTTGTTTGAGTCTGACAGTCTGTGTCTTGTGTTGTGTCTTTTAAAATTTATCATTTGCTAGAGGTAAGCCTTGCACCAACCATGATTTCGCCAAAAGATGATTCGTTTATTCAGCTCAACCATCGCAGCACACCTGTTCGATGTTGGTTTGTTCACTTTTGCAAAATTAGTTTTTTTTGCCAAATTCAAAGGATTTCGCAAAATCAACGACAATTTCACTGAGAAGTGGTTCATTTCTGCTTCACGATAGTGTTGCCCGAAGCCGTTCTTTTGTGCGGTTTCAATAAAAGGTTTGTCTTTGGCCGACATCTGAATTAGGCTTTTAGGTGTTTTAGGCCAATCATTGCACCAAATTTCAACACAGCTAATCAATCAGTTTCTTCAGTTCAATCCCGAGTTGCATTCCAACAGCAGTTTCATGAAGAGCTGCCTTGGCCTTCGTGCCTTGCTTTGTTTTTAAAAATTTGAATGTTGTTTCTTTTATTCCGCCACGGCCACACTAATCTCTGCACCGAATCAATCTGCTTCCATATTGAACCAATCATCGCACGAAATTCAAATACAGCCAATCAGTGGTTTATCCAAATCAATTGAATGTCAAATTGCATTCCATTCAAACATCACAAATGGTTTTCGCTGAAGAGCCAGCTTCTTTGTACGTTGTTCGGTGTCTGAAGGAGGCGGAGTTACGCTTGTGCGTGTGCACGCGCGTTATTGGATCATGAGCAATGAGCAATGCCGATGCAGGTGCGCGTGCTTTTAATAAAGAAGCTTTTCGGAGTTCGAAGAACCACATATGATATAGGTTGGCCTACATAGGGAAAGAAATATTTTGTACTAAACAGCAAAAAGAAAACCAAAGCGTGAATTATAAGCAATCACGCACGCGCTTTAGAAATATACGTTTTAGAAAGGTGTGCCAGCCAACTCATTCTATTTGTTTAGTTTAGTTTTCAATCAAAGAGAAGAAAATGCAATTCCATGTTGCACGTTGCGTTTTACGAAACCTGATTTGATCGTGCCCTGATTTGGTAGCCCAGAAAACAAATAAGAAAACGAGAATCTAGCACGGTGATTGGTTGGCCAAAGAAAACAAATGAAAAACGAATCTGGCACGCTGATGGGTGGTGGTTGGTTACACCTGGCTGGCTGCCTTGATGAAAAATTTCCGGATGGACATTTCGATCGGTTGTTCAAAACTTCGTGTTTTACCTATGGAAGATGGAACGGACAGACAGACTCAGAGCCTAGTTTGGATTTGGAACAATGAAAAAAACTGACGAAGAAAGTGGTGAACTGAAGAAACAATAAAAACTGGTGAACTGAAGAAGAAACTGATAATGTAGCGATGAATGAAATCGGTTCATCGTTTTGTTTGCTTTCTGGTCCATTTTCCGCATCGTCAAGTTTCACAGATGGGTTCCTGACACTTCCCCACAGATGGGTAGATGCTGTGCGTGTGAAACCGCTGCACCCGTGCCAGTGGAATGGATTTTTGATGAAGATGCATAAGCATTTCTTTCATAATGTAGCACTCCGCATATGATATGCAAGCGCCTCCGGAGTCCGGAATGACTCCCGTATGGCGGAACTTTGGAGATTTTGTTTTGGTGACCTCAATTACCCCTTTTCCAAACCGTTACCATGCGTCTTCTAGTGTTTTGTTTGACCCCCAAAACGTCACTTATTGTACCCAGCCCAAGTGAAAATACACATACCGGCTTGAAATTCGATCAAATCTGATGATGTGTCGCGACGGCAGGACACGAAACGGCAACCAGACAACGTAACGATTGCAAACGGAGCAGCTTGGACGCTCAAATTTAGATTGCGAGGCGAATCGTCAGCTTATCTGCATCGGAAATGGTAAGCCAACCTTTGGGACGCTCAAAAACTTCATCGCAGATGTTGTATAAGCCTGAAATCAGTCAGTAAAACGGTCCAAAATCGACTGCTAAAGGTTTTACGAGGTAATATCAAAGAAAATTTTTGTTGAACTTTCGAAAAATTGTGCCAAAATTGAGGTTTTCAGAGCATATTAGAGAAAAAAAATTCGAATTTTTTTTTTAAATTGGCATTTTTGTTTTTTTTAATCACTTTAAAAAAAATTGATTTTTGTTTAACAACCCTACGCAGCAGCAGCGAGAGCCTCCCGTGTAGGGTTGTTAAACAAAAATGAAAATTTTTTTTTTAAAAAAAAAAGTGATTAAAAAAAAACAAAAATGCCGATTTTTTTTTAAAAAAAAAAAATTCGAAAAATTTTCCTCTAATATGCTCTGAAAACCTCAATTTTGGCACAATTTTTCGAAAGTTCAACAAAAATTTTCTTTGATTATACCTCGTAAAACCTTTAGCAGTCGATTTTGGGCCGTTTTACCGACTGATTTTAGGCTTCGACAACATCTGCGATGAAGTTTTTGAGCGTCCCAAAGCTTAGCCTACCATTTCCGATGCAGATAAGGTGCGTAATGCTTCTTTATTCAAAACGCACGCGCACGGGCATCGGCATGGCACCTGCACTTTCCAATGAGCATGCAGCCCACACTCCGCACCTCGTTTTACACACGCTCCGGTCTTAGATGATTATGAAAAACACTTTAACGTCTCGAACAATCACGGTACAAGGCAAGGAGTGATGAAACGTCGTTTTCTCTGAAACTAGGAATGAAACTGTTCAATCCAACGTGCATAGTTGTTCTAGGGGGGTGGGCCTGGGGGGCCGGTTTGTCAAAGTTTGTCAAAGTTTGTCAAAGCAAACACCGACAAGACAAGAAAAATCCACAAGTGGGCCGTGGCCCCATCAACATTGCCGTCGCTTTTAACGAATTTCCTCATATAAACTCAGTTCCGTTTCCGATCAAATCAGAAAAATGTTTTCTGCAAACAGCACAATCATCGTCGTCGTCCGTTTCGCGTTCTCTCGACTTGTGATTTTCAGAGACGACTACCACGTCACGTCTCACACACAAACAACAACTGTTCACCACTTTCCATGTCCAAACCCAAACCGTTTCGTTTTTCCGGTGAAAAACAGTATTTCATAGTTTTTTTGTCTGTGTGATGATCAAAACAAAACGGCATAACATGCATCAATTCACAGTTGTGTGACCTGTGGATTTGAAGTTGAAAACGTCGTCGAGTACATGTAGTACCTCTAATCCGTTTCACTGTTTCTGATGAAACTGCCTGTTCCTCACTGAAAGCAATTCACGTTTGTTTTTATACCGATTCATCATGAGCGGAGCAGTTGTGTTTTTTTCATTGTTCCGTCCCGTCGCCGTGCCGTTCTTTCAACAGTTTGCGGACATTTGCATAACGGGAAAAACCAACAATTTTTTTTGTGAAGCGTGAAATAATTGACGCTTTTTGAATAAAGTAGGCAAACCGATAAGGTGACGATTCGCCTCGCAGAGCGTCCGATTGTGCTCGCTGCTCCGTTTGCAAGCGCTACGTTGTCTGGTTGCTGCTTCGTGTCGTGTCGTCGCGACTAGGGTTGTTAAAAAAAACAAAAATCGTCATTTTTGTTTTTTTTTTTAAAAAAAAAATTTTTTTTTTAAAAAAAAAAATTTCAAAAATCAAAGTTGTGCTAAATCAATCAGGGAGTCCGAAGAACCACATATGATATGCAAGCGCCTCCCGAATGACACCCGTATGGCGGAACTTTGCAGATTTTGTTTTGGTGACCTCAATTACCCCTTTTCCAAACCGTCACCATGCCTCTTCTTGTGTTTTGACCTCCAAAACGTCACTAATTGTCCCCAGCTAAGCTAATGCTAAAGTGAAGACAAACATACCGCCTTGAAATTCGATCAATTCTTCTGATGGTGTCGCGACGACACGACACGAAGCAGCAACCAGACAACGTAGCGCTTGCAAACGGTGCAGCGAGCACAATCGGACGCTCTGCGAGGCTAATCGTCACCTTATCTGCATCGGAAATGGTAGGCTAAGCTTTGGGACGCTCAAAAACTTCATCGCAGATGTTGTCGAAGCCTAAAATCAGTCGGTAAAACGGCCCAAAATCGACTGCTAAAGGTTTTACGAGGTATAATCAAAGAAAATTTTTGTTGAACTTTCGAAAAATTGTGCCAAAATTGAGGTTTTCAGAGCATATTAGAGGAAAATTTTTCGAATTTTTTTTTTTAAAAAAAAAAATCGGCATTTTTGTTTTTTTTTTAATCACTTTTTTTTTTAAAAAAAAAAATTTTCATTTTTGTTTAACAACCCTAGTCGCGACACCATCAGAAGAATTGATCGAATTTCAAGGCGGTATGTTTGTCTTCACTTTAGCATTAGCTTAGCTGGGGACAATTAGTGACGTTTTGGAGGTCAAAACACAAGAAGAGGCATGGTGACGGTTTGGAAAAGGGGTAATTGAGGTCACCAAAACAAAATCTGCAAAGTTCCGCCATACGGGAGTCATTCGGGAGGCGCTTGCATATCATATGTGGTTCTTCGGACTCCCTGATTGATTTAGCACAACTTTGATTTTTGAAATTTTTTTTTAAAAAAAAAAATTTTTTTTTTAAAAAAAAAAACAAAAATGACGATTTTTGTTTTTTGAAGTGTGCTCCCCTGGTGTAATGGTTTGTTCGCACTAAGGACGTTTGACCTCCACGCTCCGAGTCCCCGGCCTCGAGCGCCGATGTGGCGATCTGCACGCTCGGATCTGCTGTCGTCGAGACTGAGTTAAAGGA